>LTAE01002717.1:7284-37970 GCA_001647135.1 Pontederia paniculata | reverse complement strand
GAATCTTCAAAATTAGGCAAGTCCAGAAATCTTGGAGTCTTAGAGTTAACTCTGCAAAATCCCCCTCCTTCGGCTGCATCAATAGAAAATGAAAAGAATTTCAAATTTCAAATATTCAAGTAATTATATATGAAGAATCTTCTTAAGTTAGCTTATATTCCCAAGAATCAATAATGATGATACCGATCATTCAGAAAGTGGAAAATGGAAACAAATCGGTATATATTGCTTGCAAAAGAGGTTATTGGGGTAAGCGTTTTGGGAACGGGGTCGACCTAAATAAGTGTATCTTTTTCTGTCATCAAGGTCACACAATCTAAAATCTCAAACGAGTAATCCGGAATGTGATATGAGATGTATGACTTAAATTCAAGGATCAAATTCTTCGTATCCTCAAAATGGTGAAATTCATTACACTAAACAGTTAATAAAATTTAATGATCATCACAAAGAAGTAAAAAATCATTCATGTTAAAAGAAATAATTCACTAAAAATACAATCTAAAATAGGGTTAATAAAATCCCTAATATAGAATACTAGCTCCATAATAAGATTATACATGACAAAATAAAAGAAAGAGTTTGTCCCAAAAGAAAAAGAAGAATGAAGAACCTAACTTTATGAAATAGCAGATGACCTTCTACCGAATGCACCACACCGTCTTATTCTTGTGAAGTCGAAGGTTGGCTGAGCTACTGGAGAATCCCTAGACATGTACTTGAGTGGTGCAGTAGAAGATGGCCTGGCTATAAAAGAAGTGCCTCCCCTCCGGGAGGGCTATTGTGGTGGCATCGAAAAGGAAATGAGGAATCCTTTTTTTGACTCCTTTAGAGACCTATCCCCAGCAATGACGCCGAAAACTCGTGTAAATTCAACAATACAAAAAAGGCCAACAAGTATTGATCTCACAAGTAATATAAGTGACGACAAAAGGAATATCATTCCAACGAGAATTATTGTGATTAAATTTATCCAACTCTACGATGATAAAGAAACTTCAGATGTTCAATTTTAGTTTTTATGTCAATTCACAAGAAAGACAAAAAGAATAAAAAGAAGATAAAGTTGTAAGGTGAGTTCATATAAGATAAGATAAGATCACATTGGAAAGATTAGGGATTTTGTTCACCGCTAATTCAAATTGGATTAAATTATGCTCAGATTGTTTTAATGGTGAACTAAATTTACTCAAGTTGTGATCCCCTAAATAGGTGCAATCATTTATCCTAAATTCAGTTTATTCTCCCTTGGCAATCAGTGCACATAATGACTCATGACTTTCATCTTTTATCTGACTAACTTAATCTTCTTTTCTTTAAAACTTAATTATCGATCTTTTTGAGCATCTTTTTTAATAAACATAACATAACATAACATATATATGATCATTGGAACATGGTCTTCATAGGGGTGTGCCACAACTCATTTTCTTTGTGTGCTGACCATCGCGGTTTTCTTGCTGAACATGGCATATTTCTTGTTTAAGCACTATTCGTATCATAGATACTTTTAACTTCTTCATAAAACTATGGTTCATGTTCTATCGAGCACTATTTGAGTTATATAAACACGATACAGTTCGGGGTGATAGATCATCGTCAACACATAAATCTATAAATCAATTTGTGATTAATCCCAATGCAGTATGAGTTTAGAGCATCGTTACCTATGGTTTGATGGAGTGTGATTTACGTCTGGTAATCATTTATGAGACATGAAGTAGACACAATCCGCATTCAAATGGCATGGTTCGTGTCAAGTTCAAGTTGTCTTCTTTTTATGAGAAGACATAACATATGTCCAAAATGTCGCAGTCCGCATTTGTCTCCGACAATGATTTTGATCATCACCTTCCTAACCTTGAGGTTGATAAAGGGCCAAAATAATAATAAAATTTTATAGATCAAAGAGAGAAATATTTCTAAACATGCTATATTTAATTATACTGATATGAAAAATATTCAGATATAATCATACTAGCATAAAACTTTCGTATTTATAAAAATTTTCTTCTAGTCATCATAGATTTATCTTTATAAAATTCCAAAATATTTTGAATCGTAAAATCCTAAAGATCACTTAAGGAATTTTGCCTACAATTCTATATATAGAGTTATGCATTTATCATGAATTTTATAATATTATTATCTCATCGTTATAACTTCTACACATTTTGCGAATTTCTCTTATGGTATTTGCATTTTTTTCACACCCAAACTGGTTTTAAGTATGATTCTCTTGATCCTATCTTTGTCTGACTATAGAGATTTGGGGAAGAATATTTCACACTCAAGTATCTTCTAAAGTTGACGATAGCGTGTGAACACAATTTCACACTCAAAGCTCTCCTCCAAAGATGATGATGAAGACCTTTTCACATCCTTCAAACATTACTATATATCAGACAAAATTTAGAAAAGAAACAATATCAGCAACTTTTGTAAGATATTCCTCCTGCCATATTCCTATATTATTCTTGCAGAAAAAGGAAGGACATATATCAAGAGGGGAGAAGTGGACCTTGGAAGTATAAAAGAAGAAGGATGAGAACTTTGGAAGTGGTTCGCCATCATTGGGAGAAAGACAACGACCATTGTTGCAGTTTGGCGAGTAGAAGACAGTGGAGGAGATATCTCAAGGTGATATTTTATTTTTTGGTTTTTGATGCAGTGAATGAGAGGAAGAAAATAGGGAATTACATTCTTATTTTCCGTTTTTTTATGTGATTTTTGTAATGAAAATGATCTCCTCTATCTTTCGAGTATTTATGATGAACATGTGTGGCTAAATCTGGTAGCCGGAACATAAGAGTGTTGTAGAATTTGTTCTCACTGTTTGAATATATATTGTATGTGTTTTTATTATTGTTATCTAGCTTTGCTCATGTTCTGATGGAATTTGATTTTTGATTTTTGATTTCCAAGAGTTGATATTCTGATTTTTGATATTGAGTTGTGGTTCTCGTTGAAATCTCCATCTGATAAGATAACCATGTTGCTGGATATTACTATGAATGAAAGGGGAGTAACACCTAAGAGACCATCATCGAATTCAGACTTGGTGGCAGTGTCGATTGAGAAGTTGCACTCTATTGGATTAAGAAGTTGGGAATAGCTGAGAAGTTGCTACCAATTGATTTCTATTTTCTAGGAAGGTATTCTGATCTTGATATTTAGGTGATATTCTTATTGCGATCTCCATATGAGAGGATGGACATATTGTTAGGCATTACTATGATCTGTGAGGGAAGAATAACCTAAGAGCCCATTACCCAATTTACACTAGTGGTAGTGTAGATTGAGAAGTTGCACTATGTTGGATAGGAAGCTGAGGTAGACTAAGAGACTCCTGCCAAGCAGTTGTTGAGCAAAAACATGTAGGAATCATTCAGACTTTGAGAATTGTCTGAGTCCCTAAAAATCAATGCTATGTGTGTTTTGATCTTTAACTTTGATGTGCGAGAGAAGATGGGTTGAGATGTTGGATCTGCGAGAATAGGACATCCATTATTAAGTGATTCCTAGCTATTATTTGTAAAGCTATTAATTCAATAGCAAGAACGGGGTCGAAAGCATATCCTATATTTCGGTGTTTACCTCTTGATGATAATCTAGTTCTTCATCTTCTTGCATCCAATTACTTTTGTTCTTTTTAATATCGAAATCTATAAATATTTTCATTTCGATTTCCAACATTATTACTTTGTTATTACACTTTGAAAATCATTATTATTTCCCTCAATTTGATTTTAGTATAGAGTAAAACAGTTAAGTGAATGAGTTTCGTCTTGTGGATTCAACCTTAATATATTACAACGAAGATTGCATATTTGCAGTTGAAGATGTGCGTTCAGAAAAAAAAAATCGTTGATTGAATTTTCTCGCTGAATCCCAATCTCAAAAATTTACACCAGGACAAGACGGTTCATATAAACATATCTCACACTTTATGAAATTAAGTTCATGTCATCCCAAATCCATATCATCATCACCCTACATATCTTTTTTTTTTTTGACAAATCTAATTTTTTCTAATGTATCATTTGGTCGAGAAAAGGAAAGAGGAATAGAAAGAATTAGAAAAATATATAGCGGGTGCATTCTCATATATTTGTTGGTGTGAACTTTTTAAGAACCAAGTCATATATTTGTTGATAAAGGTAATAATATAATTATCTTAACCTCTTTTATCTTTTATTTTATCCTTTTATATTTTATTTTCCTCTTCTTTTTCCTTATTTATCTATATATTTTTATCTTTTCTTCTTTCTTTCTTTCTTTTTTTTTTCTTTTTGAACCTTCTTTGTTTTCTTGAGCTTTACAGATTGTTACAGATGAAGTATGCTGAAATACTTTAAAGCAAACATTCCGCATGTGAGCATACATAGGAATATTGCATAAAATGTTTCTTTTCTTTTCTTTTTCTTTTTCTGACTGTTTTTGCATGAATATAAAAGATAATTTAATAATATGATGGTAGTCACATGGCATATTCTAAGTGGCCCAAAGCCTTGAAAGAAATCGAACCTATTATGTCCCATGGTTGATTATTCACTGGTATAGTAGTATATGATAGTAAAAAGAGAACATAAAAATAATTAGAAGAATATAATATGTTATTCTCAGTGATAATTTTTTTCTCTTAAAGTAAATAGGAAGACCTAAATTAACTAGAATTGCTATTTAATTTATAAGACGAGTTAAAAAAAATGATAAACTACATGAATATTTTCTTAACTTCCAAATTTCCGATTTAAATAAAGTTTTTTTATCTTACCAAAAAGCAAAATGGTTTTCTCAAACAGTAATTGCCTTTTCGTCAACCGCTCCTTTTCTCAAAGCATCTAACAACAGTACACAAATATATATAGATCTGCATCTGATACACTTACGACGCACTACACAAACATGTAGATATGCACAATAAATCTTAACTATTCAATATATAATAATTAACAATAAATTTTAAATTAGTAAAAAAGATCATGTTTATCTTATTTATCGTTTATTATATATTGAATGAATGCATAAGATCAACTATATATATATATATATATATATATATATATATATATAATCTTCAAAATTAGGCAAGTCCAGAAATCTTGGAGTCTTAGAGTTAACTCCGCAAAATCCCCCTCCTTCGGCTGCATCAATAGAAAATGGAAAGAATTTCAAATTTCAAATATTCAAGTAATTATATATGAAGAATCTTCTTAAGTTAGCTTATATTCCCAAGAATCAATAATGATGTTACCAATCATTCAGAAAGTGGAAAATGGAAACAAATCGGTATATATTGCTTGCAAAAGAGGTTATTGGGGTAAGCGTTTTGGGAACGGGGTCAACCTAAATAAGTGTACCTTTTTCTGTCATCAATAGATATCAAAGAGACTGCATCTTTAGATAGAATGCTAGTGCAGTGATCCTAAACAAACTACCACCCAAATTGAAGGATCCTGACGATTTATCTATCCCTTGTGAGATTGGACACATACAAATTAGAAAAGCACTTTGTGATCTGGGAGCTAGTGTGAGTGTCATACCTTCCTCCACGTGTGACAAATTCAATGCGGAAGAGCTAAAGCCTACCAATATGATACTTCAATTGACTGATAAATCAGTGAAATATCCTAGAGGATTTCTTAAAGATGTACCAATTCGAGTTGGAATTTTTCTTATCCTTGTAGATTTTGTAGTCCTAGACATGCCTGAAGATTCAAACAACCCCATGATACTTGGAAGACCTATCCTTGCCACTCCTAGAGATGTCATTGACGTAAGGAGTGGCACACTATCATTTCAAGTAGGGGATGACAAAATAGAATTCAATTTAACCAACACAATGAATAATCCAGTTGGAGATTTATTCTATGAAGACTATGACATTATTGAAGAAGTCGTGCAGGAGGTGTCAGCAATAACCCTTGTGAAAAAACATGAACAAGATCAAGAAGACCGTGAAGACTCTGAAAAACCTAAAGTTGTAGTCGATCAACAATATCAGATTCAGAAAATTCGGGAACAAATTGTGAAGGTCAGTCACACCCCTTGGAATCGACTATCACAACCCTGCTAAGTAAATCAAGTAGAGTATCAGTTCACTCTACTAAAACACCTCCAATCAAGTCAGCACCTAAGCTTGAATTGAAGCCACTTCCATCTAGATTGAAGCATGACTTCCTTGGGCCAGACTCCACCTATCATATCATTGTTACTTATGTTCTATCTAATGATCAACATAATAAGTTGCTAGTAGTAATCAGAACCCACCAGAAAGCCATTGGTTATTCAATCGATGACATCAAGGAAATCAGTTCATCACTTTGTATGCATTGGATCCTCCTTGAAGATGATCACAACCCCACAATTAAGGCACAAAGAAGGTTGAATCCTAACTTAAAGGAAGTTATCTAGAAGGAGGTTCTGAAATTGTTGAATGCTAGGATCATCTACCCTATTTCTAACAGCAAATGGGTGATCCCAATCCAAGTAATTCCTAAGAAGGGAGGCACAACCATCATCGAGAAAGAGAAAGGAGAACTCATCCCTAGACGAGTTACTATCGGTTGGAGGATGTGCGTTGATTATCGAAAATTGAACAAGGTAATGAGAAAGGACCACTTTCCACTATCATTTATTGATCATATGCTCGAGTGTATGGCTAAACATAAGTACTTATGTTACTTGGATGGATATTCATGCTTCTTGCAAATACCCATACATTCTACTGATCAAGAGAAGATGACCTTCACATGCTCATACAGAACCTATGCATATAGAAGAATGTTGTTTGGCTCGTGCAATGCACCAGCCACCTTTCAAAGGTGCATGATGTCCATTTTCTCAAAATTCATCGAAGATATAATGGAAGTTTTCATGGATGAATTTTCAGTGTATGGGTCATCATTTGACAATTGTCTATGTAATCTGAAGAAGGTTCTGTAGAGGTGAATCTGGTGCTGAATTGGGAGAACTAGCATTTCATGGTAACTCAAAGAGTGGTGCTTGGACATGTAGTTTTTGAGAAAGGTATTGAAGTAGACATAGCTAAGATTGAAGTAATCGAGAAGTTGCCACCGCCTATCAATGTAAAGGGAATAAGAAGCTTCATAGGACATTTGGGCTTCTATCGAAGGTTTATAAGAGATTTTATCAAAATAGCTAAGTCATTGATTGATTTACTTCATAAGGATGTTGAGTTTCACTTTGACAGTCAGTGTCTAGAAGCATTCAACAAGGTCAAAGAAGCACTTGTCTCAGTTCCTATATTGCAATCGCCCGATTAGAGTCTACCCTTCGAGATCATGTGTGACGCCAGCGACCATGCTATAGGAGCTGTCCTTGGACAAAAGAAAGACAAAGGCAACACTGTCATCTCTTATGCTAGTAGAATTTGGATCCTGCATAGTAAAACTACACCACGACCGAGAAAGGGGAGTAGTTTATGCAATCAACAAGTTCAGGTCGTATCTTAAAGTAGTTGTTTACTCATATCACATGGCTATGAAACATCTAATGCTGAAAAAGGATGCAAAACCCTGGCTAATAAGGTGGGTTTTATTGCTACATGAATTCCATTTGGAGATCAAGGATAAGAAAGGAGCAAAGAACTTCGTTGCAGGCCATTTATTACAGCTCATGGAACCCCTTGAAGACTGCTCCGTACCTATCAATGAGAACTTCCCTGATGATTCACTCCTTGCCATTTTCAAGGCATCTGGTTGCCTTAGTCACCTATTTTTTATCCCTATCAACTGTCTCCTCACATAACAGGACATTACACCTCGTCACGGGCCGTGAGACCCAAGTTTATGCCCCATAAGAAGTTATCATGGTCCGCAATAAGTCCAATTCATCAGCACTTAAAGTCATCACAGGCCGTGATAAAACTCACGACCTATAACACATAAAGGTCGGTACTTCTAGTTGAAATTTAATTCTAGACACAACAGTTGACACATTACGAGTTGTGATACCTCATCACAGACTCTACAGTAGAACCTTTTGTGAGCCAATAAATTGTCATGGGCTGTAACTCTCCGCCACTGGTCGTAAGTTAGAATTTGAACTCATATAACCTGGAAAACACCCAACTACGACCCGTCAAGAATCACATCATGGCCTATACAGAGACAACATCTTAGGTCATATTTGTGTCACGACCTGTAACCACATGTCACGGGCCGTAAGTCATCCTAGCAGTCGACTATTAACCGTAATCCCACGACCCACAACCGATGATAATTTATAACGGGCCGATACACTAGATCATGACGCGTAAGTGAAATTTTCAATTCTAAAATCTTGAAACCACCTGATTTATGAAACGTTACTGTTTATCATGAGGTCCTTCATAGACCGTAAGCATTGTCTTCACGGACCATAAGACTTCATCACGACCCGTAAGTTACAATTTTTGGATGATCTAACCCCTATGCCACCCGACTTATGGGTCATTACATTTATAACAGGTTGGGATGAAATTGAATAGTTGGATAACTTCCACCTACCTACATTTAATGCCCCACGATGAAACTTCATGGCTCACAACACGGTCAAACACGAGTTTCACGAGCCATTAATACAACCTAAGTCTTGTAACTCACCCATCGCCTCGTGATGCTGCGATTTGACCCAACATTGATTCTGACAACCTGCAATAACACATCACGGCCATAATATCTTCAATTTTGTCTCTGTAAATACTAACATTGCAGGTTCAATCACCATCTCCGGAAATTTTCTCAATCAATTTCTTCTGCAACTCTGACCGTTTTTCATTGCAAACCATCTTTCTCCGACGTCGGGCGATCATCCACCACACCCAGTGGACGCTAGGTGACCAAACACATCTACGATCACACAACTTTGCCAGTCATCTGCTATAACACTGGTGACTGCAACTACAACATCATCACGACCCGTTATAATCTATAATGGGATGTAATGACGAGGAGTATTCAGCATCACGCCCCGCAACTTCTATCACAAGTCATAATTTCTTCCGTTACGGGCCGAAACATACATCATGCCCCATGACCTTTTGCAGCATCGACGGTGAACAACGTTCATGTCCCACAACTTCATTTACTCATCACAACATAGCATATTACGGGCCGTAACTCCGCATAACGGCCCACAACATTCTGGTGATTGTCAACTGCTACTCCTGCCTCGGCCGTGATAGCTCGTCACGACCCATAACACACCTTCTCACGACCCGTAAGTCCTCTTCACGGGCTGTGACGTACCATGGCGAGTTCTAGCCGTCCTGATCGCAAGAAGATGTTGTCGCTCCGTTTGCAACAGGAGCTACCTACTTAAGAGCAACCTCCAGCCCAGATTCTGTCATGATTCCAAAGCCTCTCAAAATGGTGTCCAAGAAGCTGGACCACCGAGCATGACACACTTGGATCACCCCACTAGATTATCTCATGATGCAACAATGGTGGAGTATATCTACGGGATTTCGTCTACATGCTTTTTGACAACATCGGCCTTGACCATTTCATCCACCAATGGTGGACCACCTTTGAGGCCATTACTGTAGAATTTCTCAACTCTTTGGAGGTCAAGAATGGTACTGGGGACATGAGGCCCTCCTACACATTCCAACTATTCAACACGAAGTTCACGCTGACCCTTACCGAATTCAATTCTATTTACCAGTTTCAAGATGAGTGTCACCTGCCAGTTCCCAAGGAGTTTGATGCTACTGACTTTTGGAGGAGGATCACAAGTGCTGCACATTTCAACTACTAGACTGCTAAAAGCATGATGATTCAGAACCATGTGTTCCGCTATATGCACAAGGTTCCCTTCAACACACTCTTTGGGAGGGGCAAAAGCGATGGCTCGATGACTAAACCTGAGCTCTACTTTCTCTACTGCATGGTCACCCACACTCTTGTCAACGTGGGAGCTTTTCTGGCATGCACATTTCAGAAAACAACCAAGAAGGAGAAGGGGATGATTGTCATCGGGGCCCTTATTACTCCTATTGCCCACTACCTGAAATTGGACATGGTGGACCTTGTCTCGATGGACAACATTTCTTTCCTGGACGCACGCTCCAAGCTATGAAGCTTGGAGGTATCCAGTGGGGTGAAATGATGTTCTTTTTCAAGAATTCAAATTTGTACCTGCCCTATGCTAAGACGAAGAGGTTTGACCCCTCCAATGATGCCGACTAGATCATCCCATCTTCTGACGCTTCTCGGCCTTCACCGATTATCCCACCTCACTAGGTTCCAAAACCTTCACAACTGGATCAACCATCCTATTTGGATGTGGACCCGTCGAATGTTCTTGTGACTTATGATTTCTCTGCTAAACGCTCCATTCTTACCTCTATGCAGGGCGACATCAAGGACATCCGCGATCGTCAGGAGAGGACGGAGAACATGGTCCAACGCATGCACGACGACTATCATGTAGACCAGGGCCATTATGGGCGCTGCTATTCTACCCCCACCCACAGCCACCGCCGCCACCACCACCACCTTAGGAGTATACTAGGTTGTGTCTATCTTATTTCTATTCTTTATGTTTCTCATGTTCATTGAGTCTTTGTT
Organism: Pontederia paniculata; assembly: GCA_001647135.1. Taxonomy (NCBI): domain Eukaryota; kingdom Viridiplantae; phylum Streptophyta; class Magnoliopsida; order Commelinales; family Pontederiaceae; genus Pontederia; species Pontederia paniculata. The sequence continues at coordinate 27,393 of LTAE01002717.1, read as the reverse complement.
TTTTGGCATCTTGTACCGTCCCTTCGGCTAGGCCTAAACACTGAGGATAGTGTTAGGTTTAAGCTTGGGGGAGTTGCATTCTCATGCATCATATTTGCTTATGTTATGCATTAATCATATTTGCTTTATGTAGTGCATATGTATCTTTGCTTGAATTGCATTCTTATCCTTTTATTGAAAATACAAAAATATTGAAAAATTGAAAACCTAAAAACATCAAATTTTCTCATGCCTTGAAGTTCTATTTTTCTAAGAGCAAAGTTCAGAGAAATCCTGCTAGATAGAAAAATTTTAATTCCTTGTTTTATCACTTATCACCTAAACTTTGGGAAATATGGATTGTAGATTGTTGCCAAACAGAAATTCTAATTACTTAAGCAATAATTTCTTATTTATGTTCTTCTTGTCCTTTGTTATTATTGACAATTATTACTTCTCTATTGAATCATCAAGCGTATGTTGAGCTTATTACAGCAAGAAAGTTATATGAAATGATTGAAAATTTTATGTTCAAGTTATTGAGGAGGCTGTGATATTTGTTATCTGGAACCTTGGAGGGTTCAAATTATTAGATCCGTAGGGATTCATACTGGTGACTTAAGGTCATCTGGTTTGGGATCCACCGATCAAGAGCCTGCTACATGGACCCCCTTGTGCAATATGGAGAAGCACACTAACATTCAATTCACTATTGTGATTCGAACAACTCAGAATCTAGGAGAGTTCGGGCGAGTAAACTCGCAGGGTGCTTCAACACCTGTTGCCCTAATGCCATTTGGTATGGGAGTCATCAGTCAAAAGCCTGCTACACGAACCTCCTTGTGCAATCCTGTGTGAAGGCTAGAATTTGAAATGAAAAAAATGATTAAAAGAAACAAGATTCTAATTGCAAGTTTTTATAAAGCTCATTATACACTTGTATCTTCAATATTGAAATTCTTATTTGATAAACTAACCATTGATACATGTTAGGGGCTAGACTTGAAGGAGTCTAAATATGTTTAAGTATCAAAAGTTTATACGTCTAGGATTATTTGGAAAGTGGAAAGTTGTTTTGGTGATAAATGCATAAATGAAGGGCAGACAAAAAGTAGTTATTCTACAGGGTGGAAGGAAGCAATGATTGAAACCCCTTTTATTTTTTGAGTTTTGCTCTGAACATTGCTTGAGGACATGCAAACATCCAAGCTTGGGAGAGTTTGATGCATGCATTTTATAACATGTTTTAGGGCCTGCATTAGGCATGATTTTGAATTATTTTGACATAGCATGCATCTATTTTTTATCTTTATTTGTTCATACTATTTCAAGTCCAAAATCTACTCCTATTTGGTGTTATTTTGTAGGAAAACACTTGGAGACGTTAACAAATGGATGAATCAGACCTGGCATAAAAAATGAACTTGTTCACGAAGAGGAAATCAACATCAAGGGTCCATCACAGACCGTGACAGATCATTACGAGCCATGATGAAGCAAGATATGCTGAAGGGAAGTCCATCACGAGTCTTATGCGCATATCACGACCATCACAGGAGGCACCTCAACTTCAACTCAGACCATTATGAGCCGTGATGGTTCATTACGGGCCATAAGGAAGCATATCATGACCATGATGCTCATATTACTACCCTTACAACAAAGGCTATTTCGACATCAAACAATTTACGGGCCATAACACCCTACTACAGGTCGTGAAGTCACATATCACGGAGCATCACCACGTATCACGATTTCGATAGAAGCAACTGATTATTGTGAAGTTCGACATTACGGGCTGTGAAAGAAATAACAAGCGTGAGAGAAGAAGAGTTCATGATGCAAGTATATTCAACGCCCAAGTTACAGGCCGTGATAGATCATCACGGGCCGTGATGACTTGAGAGATCATGAAGACCTATATACTTACGAGCTATGATATCTTGTCACGGGTCGTGATGAAGGTACTGAATTTTATATTGTTGAGATTTCAATATCATTTGACGGCCAAAGAGATTGGTATTTTATCTAAGACTTTAAATATTAGATTATAATATATTTTTGAGGATTTGGATGAGTTTTTATTGGATTTCTATCATCACCATTGATAACGAAGCAGAGTTGAACGAAGGGTGTACATGCACTATTATCTAACCCTAGGAAACCCTAATCTAAGAGGAGGTATAAAAGAATTTTGTCTCGAACTTGAAGGAGCATGCTAGAAGATGTCAACCAAAGCTAGAACGCTAGAGGACAGAGGGTTATTCCGAAGGACTATCAGGATCAACACATCCTTTAAGGAGTTTGCTATGCATCTATTCAAAGTCCAGAAGAGTAATCCCTTGTTCCATATTTTGTTTGGATGAACTTTACTATGATCTATAATTTTTTTATCGTTTGATAAGTTCAAGTTATAAAGAATTATCAATAGGTTTAAAACTTGTATACTTTGTCATACATTTAATTATTAATGTTAGTTGTCTCTTTTCTTGAACATGATTGCCTGAATTTTTTGAGTGTTTATGTTTGATCATGAACTGTGTAGTGTGATCATTCTTTTATGCAATTCATGTCATGCTATTATGATTCGTTAAGGACTTAGTAGTGTGTGTTGTGTTAGGTTAAATCATTAAGCATAATTTAATAGTTTAGGAATACATTTGCATGCATCTTGTATCTATTATCTAGAAAGTAGATCCGTTAAGGAATACTTGATATATTATTATCATCTAAATAGTTGATTTATCCGTTAAGGAAGGTCATAGATATTAGGTGTTCCTAATTTGTCTGGAGAGTCAACCTGTGAGCAAAATTTATGTATAATTATTTCTGTGAGAAAGTATTAGTTTTATTCTTCATCTTTATTCTCATCCAGGCCTTCGTCATCACCAATTATCATTGTAATTATCATTTTACGAAGAATCGCCAATTCACAATCTTATGTTTATCTCCTATTAACTTCTAAGATTAGATAGTTACTTAAGTTCCTAATGGGATCGACACCATTACTCTTTACACTTTATTACTTTAATGACTAGTGCACTTGCTAGCATGTAATTGCCTGTGTTTGCATTTGATTGCATAAGAAGCAACACAATTGAAGTAAGACTGTGATGCAAGAGGCTGTGACTGAGGAAGAAGAACCCACCGTGAAAGACATGCAACAACCGGCAGCATAACAAGTATTAGAGGAAGCATCCAAGCCAATGGAACCAATGCCATCACAGCCCAACATCACATCAGAAACACTACAGGATGTACCATGCCTAGAAGCTCCTGTCATCACATCTCCACTACCACAGGAAGACCTAGTTGTCACACCGCAACAATCAGGAGAAGCAGAGGAAGAGACTGGCAACAAGGTCCCGGACCGTGCAGATGAAAATCACAAACTATAGGAGCGCCGAAGTTTGGAAATGGACCACAGGGGAAAACCGTTATGTGCTCCGACAAGTAAAGTGATCGTCTTTGCAGAATCCAACTATCATATACTTTTAGAAAGTATTGCCCAACACTCTTTTTTGGGAGGTACAACACAGAAGCTAATGTACATGAAGCTGACATGTACATGATCTGGGAATTCTTGAAGGGGAAGCAAGTTAATGTCGGACAGATGTTTCTAGAATACATCTCTCATTTGGCCATGATAGAGAAAGGACCAATAGGTGGCCTGTTTACACCTATTGCCGAGAGATGCAAAGCCAACTTGTCCAAGCTGCCCGTGATTAGAGGACCAACTAAAATCGGCATATCTATGATGCTCAGTATGAAGATTATAGCAATATGGGACGTGAAATATGTTCTAGTGTACAAAGGGAATGAGAAATTGATTGTACTGCCTAACTTAACACTTACTGATATCAACAAAGGCAAGAACTGGACCCTTCTCACACCTGAACAGAGCGCCCTTCACAACACCGCAAAGAAGACATCCCTAGCTGACACCACTGATGGAGGCCCCCTCATATCAATGCTAACCGAACTACTTGCAGAACAACACAAGCACTCCGCACTCTTAGAAACTATCATAATCCAGAATAGGGATCTCAAATAGGAGCACCGCCAGCTCAACGAGGAACTGTTGAGCAAGCTGAAGATGATGAAAGAGGTACTGGACCAAGAAGATGAAAGCTCCGAGGCTGAACCATCCTCCTCATGATCGACAACTCTTGTGACTTGGCTTCAACACCAAGGACAATGTTGGAGTCAACTCCCGAGAGGCCATGTATGATCATACATACCATGCTTTTGAACTTCTATCTTTTGTTTGCTTGGTCACGATCCCTTGCTTGCCTGTTGTTTTTGTTCTTGTTTTTATATCACATCCCTACTCTGCTGCTGTTAAGAAATTTTGATCTTGTTTTAACTACCATGCTATCACAACCCTACCATCTGAATGGATTTTGTTGAATATTGTTTTATACACTTGCATTTACACTTTGGTTTGCATCGTTTATTTCTCAACTTCTGAATTAAGACAGTATAAGGTCCAAGTCATGTGTAGTTATAGGTTTTATTGTAGCATTGCGACTTAATGAATGTCTAACTTGACTGATTATTTTTGGGAATGAAAGTTCTATATACCGAACTGTCTTATTATCATAATCCTGCTTTTTAGAGTTGAGAACCCCATATCTTTGCCAGTAACCGACCCCCGTGAAAAGAGCAAAAAAATTTAGTTTCCATGTCCACCCTCCATGTCTGCAGGGATGTTTTTATCTTTTCTTGAATAATTACTCCGCTGACCTTCCACTTGGAAGAGTTAAGAGTTTGCTTTTTAGCACTCCAGGCACCTACCCGAGTATTCTTGGAAGAAAGGGATGGAGAATGCACGAAGAACAATTCCTCTCACCCCCAAAAACTACTCCTCTATCCTTACACTTGGAAGAGTTGAGAGTATGTTGTTTCACAGCACCATTAGCATCCTCATTGAGTATTCCTAGAAGAAAACGTGAGGATATGCTAAGGGAACACTCTCTTTCTGCTTTTGCATCCTTGCATTCACATTCGAAAAAAAAGAGAAAAAAGGGTTGGGTCAAGGGAGAAAAAACGTATGAAAAAGTTATGCTCTGAAGCAAAAAGAAAAAGAGGAAGGTTGCCTTGGTCACTGTTTAAAAAGTGATTCTATTGACTAACGGGTGGTTGTGACATGTAGACTCTAACGTTGTGATCCTGGGTTGCATTCAGCTAGAACTTCAGTGATTCCTACATTCGGTTTTTTCAAGTCAATTCTAAGTCAGTTGTAGTGTACCATGAAGTAAAAAATTATTTTGTGGAATGTCGCTTGTTCCTTATGCTGCAGTCTTTGCATTTAAAAATGTCATTGCCTTGATCTTAATTCATTTGCTTTAGGCAAGCAAAGTTGCAAGTCCGGAGATGTTTGATGTGATGCATCAAGTGCTTAATATTAGGTCTTTTATAGTTATGATTCACACAATTTTATGTTGTTTTATTGAACTGAAGCCCCATCCCACGCTACGTTTCCACTTTTGTAGCAAGCACACACAATAGAATCAAATTATGTTGCTTTATATCTTAATTTCAAGAACTTCGGAAAAAGGAGCTTTCACACCCTTGATACATATCATGACCCTGCACCAGAGATTGCTTGACGACAAAAAACCAAAATGGAAGGGAATCTTTACAGCTCATAATTGGCAAGAACATAACGGAAGAATGAGAGGAACAATTCTGGGCTAGACAGAGATGCCACGTGTCAAATGAAGGCAAGAAGTATAAGAAGGACGAATCAAAGGCAGGGAAAAATATCTCGCAATCAAGGAATCATTTTGGGGGTATGCACGGAATAGATTTTCTCTATCTATCCCCGACGGAATGCAGAGACGACGGACGCCATCGACGAACAACAATGCAGGACGAAGAACATGAGCCTTTCTAACCTTTGCTCATCTATTTTGATGAACATGTTTTGTAACTAAGTAGGATTATTTAGAGTTAGCAGTGGGTAATGAACGATTTAGATTTCTACTTCGGTTTCAAACGCATTGAACTATTTTTAGTTTTAGTTATATGAACCCATTATTTGATTTTGTTTTTGAATCGAATATTGTGAAGAGTTTTGTTTATCTTATGATCGAATACGACAAACACTCGATTTGATCTTCTTTCTTGTCTACACTCCCTCTCACCGCACGATGCATCCTTGACCGGAGACGTCCGGTGAAGTGAGTGATCGCAGTTACTTTCTCAATAGAGTGCATTGGGTCACTACTATCGGGCAATTCACAACCTTGCAACTAGGAGGAATCAATCTTTCTATTTTCCCTGTTAGAGCGCTTGGAGGACTAACCATCACATCAGCTCTCACATAGTCCGATGACATGCATCGTTCTGCAGACATGTGATGCAGGGTTGTATGCTGAAAGACCCTCAACCCGATAGCAATAGACTCACTTAAACTAGGTTCTGGATCTCCTTCTTGGTCTCCACCGCGTGACTGCGGGAAAATCGAGATTAAGAATCCTCAAAAAGGAATTCATGATTCCTCTCTTCACCTAACCTGATTTAGTATACAAACGATGCATGTCAATGATAATCTGATCCGAAATCCCCAAAACCTACTAACTCTAAAGTTCCTTCATATCTCTGTTGTATATCTTACTTGCGTAGTTGTGATCTGTTTAGTCCTCAATTATCATAGTTTATTCCTTAAACTATTTGAAAACCCTAAAAATTAGTTAATCTGCTTTTTAGTTTCTCTTAGATAGTTCTCATTTTGTACTAGTCTCGAGTGATTTGCTCCTGAGCATCTTTCGCTTCCTTATGGATTAGATACCCTAATTATTGCACACGATCAACTGTATACTTGCAGCATTCATAGTGTTATTTTAGGAATTTAAAATTGATTGTCTATTGTTATCACAATCTTGCATTTACACTGTCACAACCTTGTTTGAATATTTATATCTGAACTTGATTCTTATTTAACTCTAGACAGCACTCGTGCATCACATCATGATCCAATCATCTAATTCAATTGTTCAAAATTTTATTTTGATACCTTGTGTTAGTTCATATGTGGTTACCATATTATTACATAAACTTAAGTAGAAAATTAATGTTTTCTTAGTGGCATTATCAGCTCGTGAAAAGAATTATATAGAATTTATTTACACACATAAAACTAACTAGCTTATTTCCTTTTATTTCAAATATGATTCGCTTGTTTTGTATGTAGCGTTAAGTGAACTGCAAATTTGTAAACTTGTAATAATTGAGTTTATAAAAAATGAGTAGAGTTTATTATTTGCTACATTCTAGTTTCTACTTAGTTACTTTAGTAATAATACTTATCATTTAGTACTTGGTAGTGGCTACCACTATTATCTTATTTTTATTGTTTAATGGGATTGTTGTGGAATGTGGAACATATAGTTGTTTTCTTTTTTCAAAATCAAGTCAAATGGCTATTGTTGCTTCAAGTCAGGGAACAAAAACAAACAAATAATGCTAGTGGTAATTCGATCTGATATTGGGTTTGAACATGTAGTAGAAGAGAACAATAATGAGAGAAAATAAAAAAAAATACTGGTAAGACATTTGATGGAGTTTACCGACTAAAGTATCATTTAGCTAGTACATGTAAGGAGTTTGCAAGGATGTCCGTCATAGATGAAGTAAAGAAAAAATGTGTTCAAAACCATAGATTTCATTGAACAACATTATCAAAGGAACAAAAAGGAAATGTATGGTGCGGGCAAGGATAATGATGCTAATGATAATGAAATGGAAGTTGAAGTGGTACAAGTCAACAAGAAAAATCAAACAACAAATAAATGCAACAAAATAAGTGCATTTTGGAAAAGTAATGGCTCTCAAATTGGACATTAGCTAGTCAAACTACTCTCAATCATATTGTGAATAAAGATCTAAGCAAGAAAGCAGGTAGTCAAAAACACTATCTTTATAGAAACCTTCTTCCTTTTAGTTGTTTGCAAATTATAGAATTCACTACAATGTTTGAGATTGTTTAAGACCAAGTGGTACTAGAATGTTTAAGACCTAGTTTCAAGCCACAATTTTACCATGAAGCGCAAGCAAAGTGCTAGCTTAAAGAAAAAATTATAGGAAACATAAAAGACAATTGAAGAGTGCAAGAGGGATTGGAAGTAAACTAGTTGTCTATCATATTTGAATCATAGACAAATAAAAGGAGAAGATACGTCTTCACATCAAAATATTTCTATTTCTAAAAAGTGCTTTTAAGATGTTGGATAAGGTGGTTTACATGATTGTGGAAGATTATGTAATACAAGCATTGTTAGATAATCAAGCTATTGCGTAAAATTAGTAACATGTGAAAGTGCACATCAAATAATAAAGTGCAAGTGTAAAGAGTTGTCTATTTCACAAGAAATTAACTTAACTAACTATTTATTTTGAGGGGCTCGTTGGAGACAACAATGGTTTTGATGAAAGGGTGCAAAAAATGAAATAGCAAAAAAATAAAAACTAAACTAACGATGTCTATCTCATTAGGATGTGAGATAATATTAGGAACAAACATATTTATTCTCTGCAATAAATTAAGCAACGATGAACAAATTTAATTCTTAGATGAATTAGCAAAACCTAAAGTATGATCTTCCTTTCTGAGTATAACCAATTATCCTTAATTTGAATAGATTGAGAGCACTCCCTTTTGGCTCTACTCTAAAATCTACTTAAATTAGTGAGATGTGATTCATAACTATTAGATGGCTCATTACAAGATTAATCCAATAGACCATAGGTATGTATTGCTTTAACTAGATAGTTAATAAACAATTCTAGAATAATGTTGAACTAACAAATGATGTAAGAGTCATATCACGACCCATAATATCTTTGAAGCAATTACAACTTCAATGGTCGTGATGACCTTGTAAATTTTAAATTCTCCTTTTGTCACGGGCTATTACAGGTCCATAATGATCTATCACATGCTATTAAACAACCCATGATATTCCATTCTGACTTGATTTTGACTTTGATTTGGATGCAATTTTCTTTAGTAGCTTTCTGATTGCTTCTCGTGTCTCCTAGAAAATAAATAAGAAACTTGGATAGATTTCTGACTCAAAGAAATAAAATCTAATAAAATGATGCATTCCATGACAAAATTACTAAAATAAACCTAAATTCAAGCCGAAATATATATTAGACTACACATGCATAAAATCCCTCAAGCTTAGAATCTTGGTTGTCCTCAAGCAAAGGTTCTTGGTTAGACTCAAGATAATTCGATCATATTCATTCATCGAGTAGAACAATACTTTCCTATCACTCTCCCTTCACATGTGCATCACAAGAACATCACCCTCTTATTCAGGAATCAAGCCTTATATATTTTCTTAGCGCAAATCATATTTAAACAAAAATCAAGAACAACCTCGTGCAAAAATAAAAATATACAGTCTCAAACAAAAAGTTAATGTTGAATATGTAAATATTAACTAAACTTATACTTTTTCACAATTAAGCATAGACCTTAGAACTTATTCATAGTTCTAATCTTCCGAAAAGGTTTCACAAGAAAGTCCATATAGGAAGCTTTCAACTAATGATGCCCAAACTCATTCAGGTTTTGGATAATACTCAAGTACCACCCTTATTTTTGTTCTTTTCGTTCTTGTTAACTTTTTTGCATTCATTTCAACATTTTTTCCTTTTCTTCATATATTTTGTCACATTACGTTAAGCTCAATAAGTACTTCTGTGTTCAATAAAAAATCCATTGATGTCAAGGCTAAATAAAAGATAAAAGCATTTGAACAAAAACTGCAGTTTGAGAACTCCTAGTTTTGCTTAACTCAATCTTGGACTCAAGTAATTATTATCAAGATTATTCGAATTCCATAGATCTAATGAAATGACTTTGAACTTCTTCCCAATGATATGTTAAAGAAGTTAAGTTTAGGTTAGTGAGATGTAATGATGATTTTCTTGGATTTTATCATGTTTCATATTTTTATGAATTTTGAATTAAAACTGCAATAGAGCAATTATGCAATGTAAAACACTAAAGAAAAAATGACGCATGAAATGCATTCTCCCCGAAGCTTGAACTAAATATTGTTCTTAGTGTTTAATGTCAAACATGGAAAGAAAAGTATAAGTGCAAATAAAATAAAATTGGAATACAGAAAAGATAAGAAACAACTCAAGTACTAGTGTTATGGTGGAAGTGACAACAATAATAAGACTTTGTAATAGTCTTGAATACCGTCATGCACACGCCTCATCATAATTTCAGTTTTCTCTTGTGTGCATGGTTTTACACATTGTGGTGAAATTGCTTTAGGTATATATCCTTCGTTGTAGAACATTGCTCAAGGATAAATCAATTGATGGTCCAAAGTCATAATAGGAGAGTGCTAGCTCGCTCTTGATGTTCGTAGAGATGTAGAAAAGTCTTTGGAGATTAGGAATGATGTTTGAGGCCTCCTCTTCGTCCACTGGTTCTTGTTGGTTGTGATGAGTCTTCATTTGGGCCATTGTTGTCATCCGGAGTTTGCGATTATCTCTCATGAACCGTAATAAGATATTGCGGTTGTGAGATCAAGTTGTCGAGGCCTACAAGAAATGATGACAACCTTGATAGTAGATAGTTGAGCTGCTTGCAAAGATCATGACTCATTACTAGAAACTAATGGTCGTTATTTTACAAGTTGCGACCGACATTGGATGTGCCAACTATGGCAAGAGGTGCTTGCGTTGCGGACATATGTTATTACTCATAATGGAGGGTTGTGGGCCATGATATGATGTCTCAATTGCAGCGCTTGGTGCAGAGCTGATGTGGTCGGAATTGGTGCTTGGACTAGTGTTGCAGTGGCTGTCGATGTCAAAGAAAATGGAATGCATTAAGAATCCGCAATGTCTTTTGAAGTGAGGTCATTGTCGATCAAAAAGCTGTCAAAGTGAATGGATCATTTATAGAGAAATTGAGCGATATATATATATATTATATATATATATATATATATATATATATAGTGAGGGGTAAAAGTATATCACTTTATGTAAGGAGTTATTATGTAGTTATGAGGCGTTAAAAAAAGAGTTGTGTAGTGAAATGTGTTCAAAGTTTAATGGGTCGTGAAATCATAATTGTTGATGGACGAGCACATGAGTTAAAGCATCACGTGGTCAACATATAATTAAAGTTCATCACGATATGTTATCATATAATGACCCTTAACTAGACCATGTAATGACTTGTGAAGAAGGTAGTGATGCATTTATAAAGTTAAATCGAGTAATCCTAATGTTGGTCATCGTGAAAATTATGACTAAATTGATTTTTTTAAGGTTATAAGATTTAATATTATTGGTCGTCGATCGAAGAGTCAATACTTTAATGGTAATAAAACTCTCACGAGATATCACTTGATTTATGGGTCATGACAATTCTATCATTAAAAGAAGACTTCTTGGATAATTCATGATAGCATCTTGTGACACATAAATTAAAAGGTTCTTATAAGTACTCGGGTCAGGATCACTATATGCTAACTAAGGTAATAAATGGATGACTTCGTGGGTGCTTAATATCCAGGTTTTTGTCACAGTCCTAATTGGGTGTCACAACTCATTAAGGGAACTGTTCAAGAATATGTTCTCTCTGACCTCATGACACTGAGTAGTGGTTCATGATACATGTGGCTCACAACCTATAAGATTTAAATTCAAAATAGGAGCATTTATCAATGGAGCATGCTAACCAGTTAGGTTGTATCTCAAATTAATCAAAATAAAGCATCAAAATGAAACAAACTAAATAAAAGAATTAGGGTTTATGCAGAATAATTCTAATTTAAGTCATTCACTCGATGTGGAGAAGCTCATAGAGGGAAATCAATCATGATAGTAAGTACTAAAAAAATAAGTCTACGGTAAGGAACAATCTCACTAGGGATATACGATAAGAACGTTAATACTCATCATGATGAGGCTCAGCAAATAAGTTGAGGATGCCACCAACTATTTCTAACATGTTTTCATTTATTAAAGCTATGAGATAAACATTGTTCCTAGGTTGAAGTTGTGCTTTGTGTTTTTTACGCATTTGCTCCACAAAACTCACCTAAATGGGCCCGAAGGCCCAAGGGGTGCCACTCGGTTTAATCTTGGATCAATGAGAGTCTCTTCGGTCTCCATTGCACTGATGTGGTTGGAGAGTTTCGCATCTCCTTGGGTGTGTTTGTAGAGATTGTATTGTTGTAGTTGATGAATCAAATACTTATGATTTTCTTCTTTTCTTTGATGGTGCCTAAATTGATGGTGTTTGAATTGCAGACAATGTTCAATAGTAGTGGGAAACTATAAAGACAAACTCCACTTTTGAACTTCCTCATCTTCAATTGTATATTCACTTGTCTCCTTGACATACCATTAAGTGGTCTTGTCCTCAATGAAACTTTCTTTCTAGATGCCACCTTTTTATATGAATATTTATAGCGGCATGGACCATGATGATTGTTATGTCATCCCCGATGTCCTTCTTAGATTTAATACTTTGACAAATCAATTGTGGCACTTGGTTTTTTAATGCATGTACTTTGTTTTTAGGTCATCGAACTTGAGTTGACACTCAAGTTGTTAAATAACCTCATCATTTTCAGTTTGTTCTTTAATTGTGTCATTTATAACTTCATGTCTTGGATGAGTTGGTCTTGCATTATGAGTATACTTTCAATTGTTGCGATGAATTGAACTATCATCTCTTTGAGGTTGGACTTTGAGTCATTTGATAACTTTGATTTGGGTATAATGTTGTGGCATGATCTGTATTTTTTTGCGTTGTCTTAAATTTGAAGATTTTGAATTTGATCTTATTGTGTGGAGATCTTCTTCAATAGATAATTCATTATATGTGTGAGCATGACTATTGTATCCATGGGTAGGTCTTTATTTTGAGCTTGTTGGGGCTTCTTCATGGCACTCTGAATAGATGTTGGCTCTTGCTTAATAACTTCTTTATTGCCCTTAATTTGTTGATCGATGTTTGCTTTCTTCTTTGCCATCAAGGGTGTGAGGATGTGATCTTGGTGATTAAGTTGTATATATATATATTATCTCTTGAAAAGCTTAAACACCACCAAAAGAAAAGTGAAAGTAACAAAAAAACTCAATGTAACTTGAAATAAGAGCAATAATTTCATATTAAATCTATGCAACGACTTCTAAAACTTGTTGCATAAATTTGGTAATAGGCATAAACACTAGTCGATCAAATAATTACATATAAGAGTAAAGATTTATCGATATCACAAGGAATTAACTTAACCACCTATCAACTTTCAAAGGTCAATAAGAGACAAACGTTGGTTTCGATGAAAGGATGCAGAAAATAAAATAGTAGAGAAGTAAATACTAAATTAATTTAAAGTAACAATGCCTAGGACATAGAAATGAGAGATAAGATTAGGAATAAACTTATTTAACCTCATCAATAAATTGAATTAAGCAATTATGAACATATTTAATTCTTAGATTGATTAGTAACATACATAATCTCCTATTCTTAGTAACCAAGTATTCTTAATTTGAATAAATTGAGCATTCCCTTTTGGCTATATTCTCAAATCTACTTAGATTAGGATGCAATATATTGTGATTCAAAAAATATTGAATGGCTCGCTTTGATATTAATCTAATAAATAATAGATCTAAGCACTCCCTTCCAATTATACTAAGATAGGATCTATTGATCTAACTAGATAGTGAATAGTAAACTAAAAAGTAATCTTGAACTAACAGAGGATGTGTCAATAGTCAACTTTCAATTAAAACTAAAGGAAAGCAATGCACTCAATAATCATGTTCATAAAAATTAAATATATTATAATCGATATAACAAAGAGGGTCCAGTAGTTTACCCTAACAATTAAGAGTATCACAAAGAATTGAAAGATAAAAGATAGACAAGCTTGATGCTTAAGATCAATCAACAATATATTGAATAGAAAGTGCACAAAGGATTGGCAATAAACTCATGTTCAATCCTTCTTCTAATTCTACTGTATAAAAATCTTCTCAACAATCTCGCTGAGATTCTCTCATGCTCATCTCTTGTAGGTATTGTTTGTAGGCTCTTAGCATGCAAAATAAGGCTTTGAACATGTATATCTATAGCCTCCAAGGGGTCTCTAGGATTTTCAAGGAGTGTGACAGAGTTTGGAAGTGTATCCAACTCAACAAAAAGTACTTCAGTGTTTTATCATCAAAACTCTCTTCAAATATATGTATATATATGCTCAAATATATTTCTATTTGATCCCCAAAAATTTTGAGTAGGTTAGGAGTCATTTTCCTATCGAAAATACCTCAAAAGATCCAAATTTGAATGAAAGAGTCCGTATAGACTTGCCGTTGTCACTTGTGATGATATTTATTGGGATGTGAAGCACTAGATTGTGTATGAAAAGTTACTATAGTGACCCATGACAAAATATACTGAACAGTGACTAACCATTTTAACCCTTTGTGATATAATATAACACCCCATGAATCGTTATTACAATAAATTTGATTTACAGTCACGAACTAATAACCACGTTTACACGTTCGTGGTAATAGTTATATTTTGTATCCACGATTTAAATATTTGTGAGTATTGATGATTTTATAATAAAAAAAATCATGGTAATAATTATGCAGATATTATACAAAATTCTCTTTGTGAAATTAAATGTTGTTATGAATTCAAATTTTGTGGTTAGTACTATATTATTATCAATGAATATGCATTCCATGACAGTTGTAAAAGAATTATCCTTATATATATTTTTTATTATTTTAGTGGTTCTTACACTAGTAAAGAAATTAAAAAAATATATAGTCATTTAATAAGGTAAACAAAAAGATTTTTTTTTCAAAGCATTATGGATTACCATATTTTCATGAGACATGTGTTTCGGTTAATGAAAATCATTATTTTAAATATATAAATGGTTACTTAATGACTTTTCTAAAGAAAAAAGATAAATAAAAATCTCCTCAAAATAAATATTAATAATATATATATATATATATATATATATATATATATATATATATTACATTTTTTTGGTCCGTCCCTATGCGTCTACCGGAAATGAACTTTTTTATGTATTCAAACATTAAAAGAATTAAGTAGAAATACGTATTTTAATGTATTCATATAAAACTTATTATTCCTCAAGCAGGCATCATTTATTATGTTGAAATAACGATATTTCGAAAGAGAACAAAATTATGGTTCAATTTGTCAATAAGTTGAAAATTACATCAATTTTTTTTAAATGTCAGATGAGCATGTGGAGTGGGAACTTTTATTCTGACTAAGAAATTTTCAGCCTGCAGGAAAGTAAATTTCAAAGTTGATTTGATTTCGTGGTCACCGTAGAACCACTTAAAACGAAAAGAACAGAGTAGAATATTAATAAAACTGTCGGAAATGCGTACGATTTGGGACCATGTGCATGGGTCTGTCGTTAGTTAATTTTGTCCTTGACGTAATCGTAAATTTGAAATATAAAAAATTGTATTTAAAAAATTTATTATAATTTTATTTATAGTAGTTATTTTTTTATAATTTAAATAGATGTAAATAAAATTTTAAAAAATAAATTACGTTATTTGATTAAAATTTAGATTTTAATATAAGTATTTAGTTAAATAAAATGTTATTATATATTAAAAAATAAATAATTAATTAAAATATAAGTAAAATTTATAATTATTATTTTATTTTTCTTATTTTTTACTTTTTGATGTAAGTGCAATTATCTGCAATTGCATTTCCGATAGTCAATTTTACATCAAAATAAATACAAAATTTATATTTATCGTAATTAGAATTTCAATTACAATTGAATATATCAAATTAAATAATTTGAATTATAATTAAATACATCAAATCAAACATATCGAAAGAGTGACATGAACGATCTCATAAAGATATATATGATATAGTCAACCAAGAGTGAAATGAACGATTTCCGGATGTTCCCATCAACAGTGAATTATAATTAAATGTTCTCATAAAGCTTATACACATGCATACGTCTTTAATGTAAGATTTGGTGCAGAACATGCCAAATTTAAATACCAAGTCAAAGGGATAGGCGTACGCAGGATTGTTGACAAATATATCTGATAAATTTTAAACTAATTTCTTTTATATGTCCATTTATTATGAATAGAATAAATGCCACGAGGAGAAGATAGAACTTATGAAGCACCTCCTGAATCCAAGCACAGGAGCCCTCGGTCAATCTGACTGACATACAAAGCACGTTAATAATTTACACTCGAGTTGAATTCCAGATGTTGCTGGATCACCTACCCATCTTCTATGCCACCACCATGGCCATTCCCTTCTCCAAACAACAACTGATGTCATGTCCATCGTCTTCAACACCCCCACCACCATCACCAATGGAAACTACACCCGCCAAAGCGCAAAGATATGAGAAGAAACCCACTCCACTCCACAAATAATTTCCGACCGCCATTACCAATATAATATTCACAATTTTATAAAATTAAAATTAATTAACTCATATTTTATTAATTAGACTCTCAATGAATTAAATAATAAACTTTATTTGATTTAAACTTTAAAAAAATTAGGAAAACTTTATAAATAGCTCCTTTGGGTGAAACCCTATATTTATTAATATTTTCCTCTTCTTCTTTTTAGAGGTGCACATGTAGAGGATTATTCCTCTTCTTTAATGTTATCTCTCTCTTTTATCGCCCATTCTCTCTCCTAAACTTTACAGATCTAAAGAAAACGTGAATGAAGATTAAAAAAATATGACGAAGGAACGAACCATCCCTATAAAAAAATATGTATACATAAGTGGATCCTTCTAGATAGACTTTTCATATTAGAATAATTGTATGATATATTTATTCTATGCTAGACGAATATGATTATGATGATAATGATGCCTACGAATCCTTGTTTAGCTTCCAATATAATTCAATTGACTCAATCAAGATTAGAGATAATAATTGATGATCACAAATATGGTGTTTGATTCATAAGTTTTTTCTATCTGTGAATTTTCTATACGAAAAGAAGAAAATACGAAGGAGAATGGATTTGGGGCGTCGTCACGATAGTGACACCGGTTTTCACGACCATGAAGGCACCTCAAATATTTGGTCATGGCCGTGAAAATGTATGTCGTGAACGCGAACCTGAGGTGAAGAATGTGACTGTTCGGCACGATCCTGAAAGAAGATTTTGTGATCGTGAACCTATATACAACACTCGGTCATGACTGTGAACCTATATACGACACTTGGTCACGACCATGAAGATGAAAGTCACACTTGTAAATCATGGACTTCACGCTCGTGCAAATGAGACAAAGACAAACAACCTCTTGATCACAACCATGAAGATGGTCTTCACGCTCGTGAGGCTGAGATGTAGGAAGACGACTCCTCGATCACGATTGTGAAAGGATATTTCACAAGCATAACATGAGAGTCACGACGTTAAATAAGGTTACACACTGTAAAAGTGAGGAGAAAAAGTTTAAGCGCTCGATCACGACCATAAAGGTAACTTTCACAGACCATGACAGATATTTGCATTTTTTATATTAACACCATTTTAATTTCCAATGATAGATATGGTAGGCCTTCTTTTTTGAATACTAAAGACTAATATCTTAAAAAGATAAGGTTCAATCATCTTCACCTAAATTAATGATGATATATCTATGATTTAATGATGGGAGCGTAAGTGTTATTAATGATGAGGACTGGTAGAACAACGGTTATTCAGTTCATGTTGTCTGGCTTTCTTCCCACCTTGCAACAAAACTACTCTCGAGCATCCTCCCCGATCGTGACTTGTACACCTACATTGACCTATTTACAAGACCTTTAGACTTTGTTTGGGAACTAACTAATGGAGGGGTGGTACGAGATGGTAGAGCATAGGGTGGGGTGGTGGAGTGTGCTGAAGTATGGTGGATTATTATTAAATTTTTGTTTGGATAAAATTTTATGGTGGTGGATGAGTTAAACTAAATCACGTCATGTTTACATAATTTAAATAAAAGTCATTTATACCCTTTATTATATATTACTATTTATGACCCTTAATAAATATGATGTTATTATATATTTATTTAATTTATTATAATATTTATATCTCTTTATATATTTTTTCTCTTATCTTTAGTATTGTTTTCCTCTCAATGTATTTTATTTCTTTCACAATATTTTTATCTTTTTATTTTTTTGAAATAAAGATTAAAAAGATCGAATATGATAGATAAATATAAAAGAGTGAAAAAAATTAATATTATCATTTCATAAATAAAAAATATTGTTCAAATGACAATAGTTTAAGATGCTAAAGTAAAAATGATCATAAAAATAATTGTTTATCTCAAATTCAATAAAAAATAACTAATTGAGCAAAAAACATTATGATGACATTCAATAGATTTAAAATATTATGACAAAAAATTAGNAAAATGATCATAAAAATAATTGTTTATCTCAAATTCAATAAAAAATAACTAATTGAGCAAAAAACATTATGATGACATTCAATAGATTTAAAATATTATGACAAAAAATTAGTCCGAGGAAAAATAAATGTGAATGAATAAAAGTTAAACAAATTTAAGTATTAAATGATTATAAAATAATATAGAAAAAAGTTAAACCAACAAATAAACTCAAGTCAAATATTTTTCTATCATAAATCAAAATTATATAAGGAAGAATATCATTTTAAATGAACTATGGTATAATTTTAGAAAGTTATTTAAAGGGGTAGTTTTGCCTAAAATATTTCATTACCTCTAATTCCACCAATTTGGTGGAATGAAATATTTGGGATTTGGAGGTGTGACTCACCCCTCCAAACCCCATATGACTTTTATAATTTTTTACCCAAACATGATTTAACTAACACCACCCACCTATCTTCCATCTTATTCCCCCTAATACCTCAATCCAAACAAGGCCTTAAAGACTCATGAGTCATTCAAATTCACCAAAAGCAACACTCAAAATCACATGAGATAAGAAGAAAATAATAAGATAACCACTTGGTCTAATTATTTTATTGTTCATTTTGCATTAGATGACTATGATTGAGGAAAGGATGATGAATGATTTAGGAATGTAATAAATGATGATGCAAAGTATGAATGTAATGAATGATGATGCAAAGTATAAAAGTAATGAATGATGGTGGAGTAATTGATGTTTGACTTTACTCCTCATGCAAAGAAAGTTAAAGGAAGATGATGCATGTAAGAAAATAAGGAAAGATGATGCATGTAAGAAAATAAGGAAAGATGATAATTGATGATATGAAAATAATTAATGTTTAATTGATCTTATGATAATGTCATAGCTTATTATCATGCTTTTGTTTCATCATGAAAAGAATTGGCTCCCCTACTTTTGATCTTGGGGGTCAGTGATATAAGATGACATGATGGTAGGTGTCGCATGTGGCGATAGATGTTCGTGATGGATGTTGTTTGCACATGCGTCAATGATCATATGTCTAGGGGTCTCTTTTAGTCTTTTATATTGGGTTTTATTAGTTTATCAGATGATATTGAGATCCTATATATGTTTTATATTAGTTTATCAGATGATATTGAGTTTAAAATTTTTTATTTATTTCGCATCTTTGTTGATTCGATCAAGTAGTCAACCAAAAAGTCAAGATTAGTATGATGTCATAGCATCTCTATAGGGCATTATGTTATGTGGCAGGGTGTGCTTCTAAATGTGGCGGGTATGTGGTATATAGTGGCCTTGTGGTACAAGTCTAGGTTGAGTACTCATGCAACATGACAAGTTCGTGGTATATGCTTGATGCGAAAAATGCTAACGTGCAAATTCAATGCTAGCAAGTGCACTAGTCGTTCAAGTAATAAAGTGTAAAGAGTAAGGATGTCGAACCCACGAGGACTAATGTAACCTAGCCTTATCTAATTCCAAAAGTAATAGATAAAAGATTTAATTTCAATTTTAATTCAGAGATAACAAGATAATAAGAAAAGATAAAATTCCAGAGATGAGGTCAGATGAGATCAACTCAAATTGGAAGATTTAGGATTTCCACCACTAATTTAGATTGAATAAGAA
>LTAE01002716.1:0-30419 GCA_001647135.1 Pontederia paniculata | reverse complement strand
GGTTGATGCCCAATCCGCCAACGAAACACCAATACACCCATGTCATCGCGCTCGCCACGTCAAGGAGATGGTCGTCGTGCTCTCCGATGAACGAGGCGCGTCCGGATTGCTCGACGTCGGCGTGCCCTGGTCGTGTCGTCGTGCGGAAGAAGAGAAGAAAAAGGGGGCGGCACTGTAGCGACGTAGAGAGAGAGGAGAAAGGGGTTCAACCCTTTTATTCTTCCCCTAGGACACGTGTCTACCATCCGACGGCTGATCACGATTTTATTTTTATTATTGTTATTATTTTTTTATCTTATTCCCTGCCCTGCGAAAAGTCAAAAGTGCCCTCATTAGTTTAGAAAATTTACAGAAATTTGCCATTAGGCTTTAGTTCAAAGTTGGACCCGTTACAGCGTAGGCGAGAACGATGTGAGAGAGAGAGAGGTGAGAGCGAAAGAGAGAAGAGAAGTGTGAGAGAGGAGATCGGAGAGAGATAAGATAATTATTTTAGCTAGAAGAGTAAAATAATAATTTTATAAATTAAAAAAACTTCGATAAATTCAATACCAGATTATTGGACTAAATTTTTCAATCGAAAAAAGTTCAGATCTAGTTCTGTCTGATTTTATATATCAAGGTTATATCTGAATTTTTGCGATAGTTCGAGGGAGGTTGACAAAAAATTATTGTATCAATGAACCTAAGTTGCTAAAAAAACTAAAATAGAACCTAATCCAAACTTGGATAAACTCAATCGATTTAAGTAACTATTTTTCTATTATTGGATTTGAATTTTGAAATTCATATTGTAAACACAACCAAGAAAAAAATACTTTTATTTTAAACCATCCATATAAGAATATCAATAGTTTAAATATACTTTGAACTAAATTATGCTATAATTTTATATTATTGATAAGTAATTCATACTTTGAAGTTTTAAATATTTTGGAAACTTGATTGATTCTAAATTAATTTTATATTTAATTTTTGTTTTGTTCTTCCAACTTTCTTAATTATATTTTTTCTAAAATTTAAAGTCTTTATCATATTAGCATACTATAATATGGTATGAACATGTATATTCTTAAATTATAAAAAATGAGATGACATAAATAATAACATATGTGATTTCGTATATTAGATGAAGGGATAATTTAGTTACGAACTTAAATCTAGAGGGTATTTCTATTATAATTAAAGAAAATATTTGAATTAATGCTAAGGTTGAAAGGTAGTTACTGAAAATTACTCAAACAAGTATTACAACCAATGTTATTGCTGTGATTGAATTTTTATATGACTACTATGACTTTGTTTGTTCTAAATAAGTTATTTAAAAAAATTAGTTTTCATTATTTGTTGGTATTTGATAATTAAATCTTGATCAGTAGAAATGAATTTTGGTTGATAAAAATAAAAATTAAATTTGAAAAAGACAATGTTGTTTCAAAATGGAAATTATTTTTTTCTCATGATGCTATCTTATTTTATATTTTTAATACAATTATTTTTCATATCTTCCAGGCATATATTAAATACATATATTTGTATTTCTTAAAATTGATTTTTTTTCTTAAAAACTATCTTTTTTAAAAGTTTATAGACATAAAAATAAATGAAACCTAAAATGTAAGTTTAGGTTTTGATGAATTTTGTAACATGATCAATCATAAAATATTTTCATGTTCATGAGAAATGTAGTTAATTTTTTTAAAAAAAATAAGCTACACTTTTTTTCAAATGAGAAATAAATTTTCCTTCACAAAGTTTGTTGATTAGATTTTCAAGAATTTAAGGGTGTATATTATAGAGGTAACTTTTTTTTACATTGCCACATGGCTTACGATATTATTTTGTTTATCATTTTAATTTATAGGTAATGTGAGTTTTTTGGCAATGTTTTGAGGTGACGGGGAAATGGCCATCAAAGTAGTGAAACAATCTATTTATATATTTTTTCACATTCATTTTTTTAGATTTTATGAAAATAAATGATAAAAATGAATCTAATCGATAACAATATAATATTTTTTGTTATTTTTAACATTATCTTTAAATATATTATTATTATTATTATTATTATTATTATTATTATTATTATTATTATTATTATTATTATTATTATTATTATTATTATTATTATTATTATTATTATTATTATTATTATTATTATTATTATTATTATTATTATTATTATTATTATTTCACTTAAGTTTAATATTAGGGTTATTTTTATTTACCCTTCTAGAACTATCATGAAATTTTAGATCAATCGGGTAGAGGTAGGTCTAAACTTTTTTTTCAATGAACCAATTTTATCCAACAGTCTGATTTTCTATTTTTAAATATTATTTTTATTTGTTAAATTACTAATTTATTCTCATATTAAAAAAATACACTCTCTCTCCTCTCCTCTCGCATACGAGATGGGGCGTGCGAGGAGTGAGAGAGAGTGAGGTGAGAGAGAGATGAGAGGAGAGCAGAGAAGAGGAAGGAGTTTTTTTAATATGAGGGTAAAATAGTAGTTCAAAATAAAAATAATGTTTAAAAATCTAAAACCACAATAATAGATAAAATTTATCAATAAAAAAAGTTTAGATCTACGTCTACCCAATTTTATAATTTAGAGGTAGATATAAAATTTCATGATTGTTCGAAGGGGTAAATATAAATAACTCTTAATATTAATATGATTAATTAGTTATAATTGGTTATTAGTACATTATCATTAATAAATTATTAATTATTGTACACAATAAAAATTTACAATAATAAATATTAATATATTATTATCATTTTAAAATAGTACTTATTTTATAAGTTTATGTTTTGTATATAAATTTTATGAGTTTATGGTATATTTTTGTGTTTCGAGTCCATGGATTTCAAATCAAATTTATACTAATTTGCATATTTAACTACTTTTTATAAGGACATTTTAGTAAAAGTTGCACATTATTTATTTCCAGGTACAATGTCTATGCATACTAAATAAAATAATATACATTTCTAATACTTTAATAAGTGATAACTTTTTTAGAGGTAAGCGTGTAATGTCAAATAATAATGTAGTGAATGACGTGAATATATGATGGCTCACAAAATTGAATTTATATATTTTGGAAATGAAGCAAAATACAAAGTATATAAAACAAAAAAAAAAGGCAACAAATAAATGCATGAATTCTTTTTTTTTAAAATAAGAATATATGTATATATAATGATTGAGTACTCGAATTTATTATACATAAGGATTGTCCATTTAAACTTTGATCACAACGAATTAACAAAAAACATATGAACATCTAGAAAGATGAAAATTAAAAAAATCGTCTTACATTTCTATGAATCTTATCTTACATAAACTTTCGCTTATCTATAACTATGTGAACATACTAAAATCACTTAAGAACAATATTTTAAAAGCAATTTAGATTGTCAAGTAATGAACTCAAGATGACTTGCAAAATTAAATTTATATATAGGAAATAAAGAAAAAATACAAATTCTATAAAACAAAAGATAAAAAGTAACAAATAAATGCATGCATTTTTTTAAAGTAAGAACATATTTATATATAATGATTGAGTATTCAAATTCATTTACATATAAAAAAACATCAATTTAGACTCTTATTATCAATTTAGAGATGATAATTAAGAAGTCATCTTACATGTATACGAATCTTATCTTGCATAAATTCCCTCTTAGCTATAAGTACATGAACATGCTAAAATCATAAATTCGAAGTTAAATGAAATTTCGCTTATGAGTATCCAAATAACTCCTTTGACAGTGGAATATTCGTGCCTATATTAGTTATAAAGTTAATTTAGGAGGGAAAATGTAAATATATTGCACAACATAATTATGTCTGAATTAATCGTCCATGCACCACAATCAGCATCATGATTTAATTTATATGTGTATGATCATTAGATTAATTACGTATATTAATTCAATGATACATATTATATAATTGACTAAAATGTTTTGATCATAATCATAGAATTCTCGCAATTAAAATCATACAAATTCATGTAAGTATAATATTCCATTTTAGTTAAAATGCCTATTATATGTATATGTGTATGTATATATATATATATATGTATAACTTTGATGTATGTGTAAATTATTTTTAGTTTATATGTGCCAGTTAAGTATTTAATGATTGAGATTATATTTAATATAAATAGTTGAACTTTGAGTAAAAAGTTAATTTTAATTTTAGGGTGAAAAATCATTTTTTTTATAATAGATCTAATACGAGGATGTTTAATTGATACATAAAATGTATGCACAACGCTCTATGTTACAACGCTACTCATTCTACTCACATTTAAATATAAGTATGCTAGTGTGTGCTTGCACTCATAGACTCACATTAGCAAACCTACATAAAAAAATATATGAAAAGAAGTGGATTGTTGTAACTTAAAACATTGCACACTCCTTGACCTCATTCATAAATACATATAGGGATGTTCAAGGATCAGGTTTGATCTGACCCGATCTCAAATCCTATCCGACCCGATTAATTTTATTCGGGTTGGATTGGGTAGGGTTGATGATAAATTAGTCATCGAATATGATCCAACCGGATCTCCAATAGGTCGGGTTGGATCGGGTCATCAGTTTATCTGATTAATTATATATATATATATATATATATAATACTTAACATTAATGATATTGTAAAAAAGAAATAAATATATATTTTCAATGGTTTGTAATGATTTTAAAGGATATAAAGTACATTTTTTAATATAACTTAATTTTAAAGTAATATATAATTCTTATTAAAGATAAATTGGTTCAAATTTAATAAAAAAAATATATAAAAGTATGGATCATTGGATTGGATCGGGTTCGAAAATTTGTATATATATTCAACATCGATCTCTATATCGATGTGGCTAAAATATTTATGTGGAACCATTTTACAATAATTTATGACGTAACAATATAACATTCCAACCATATGATTAAACATCTTTTCATGACGACTTTTTTCATTTCACTTTCCATATTTTCACATTGCCTAATTTCCATGACAACTGCTTTTCGATAAATAACATGATTCAGACAATCGTGAGCTCATCTTCCAATGGGCAAACTGATCAACATCGTGTTTGTTGATTTGGATTGAAAAGTCTTGGATGAATGAAATGAGGAGAAAAGAGTGGAGAGAGACGAAGAGAATAAAAGATTAGTGTTGAGACTAGTTTTTGTCATAGAAGGAGAGATGATAATCGATGATAGGAGGTCTCCAAAGTAGTCGAGGTTGACCGTGTCAGATGTGCATGCAAGGTGAAGATTTTATCGATGGTCGACCTTTCTTGTGCTATTGTAACATTGTTGGAATCCCAACCATGGCCACCCACACCCTTTTTCCTTGGATCCCCCACTACATGTTAGTGCCTAAAACCTCCTTGTCTCACCTTCATTGTTAAACAACAAAGAGGTCTAATCTCGGGGTTTAGCCAAGTGGAATTTTGTGGGTGCAAGTGTATTGACTAAATACTATAGATATTTTAGTATATAATATATACCATATGCATCAATTGCATCTCTAGTTATACAAGGTTCAAGTCTTCCCAATTGCACTTTGTTTTATCTATGCATCTTCTATGGTTATGCAGGAAATTTAACTTTTATTACCAACATCCTTTTATTCAACTATTTACATGGGATGATAGTTTTTTTTTCATTTTATTATGATAATACTTACCTATTTAAAATGAGAAGATATTTTATTAGTAAGTATAGCCTTTATTTTGTAATTTTTTTTGAAAAACTTTGTGTTACAACTAACATTTGATGTGTTAGGATTTCAATATTACAAATCATATTTATTTATTTTTAGTAAGAATTCATTAAGTTAGGAGATAAATTATCATATTTTCTCTTATACAGATCCTTCATAGACCAATATATCAATATTTATTATTTATGGTACATAATGTTATATTGCATATTATATTTTCATAAATTCGGTTAATTCCCTTATTCCATGTGTAGATTCATAAATAAATTTGTAGTATTTTATGGTACATAAAGTTTTTTCATTTATTATACTATACAAAAATTTAGATAAATTAAGTACTAATACCAGTTCTATAAAATAATTTAGAGATAATTATGTTGACGAATGTGAATAGAACATTACAATAATATTTTCAATTATATGCTTAACATCATATTATTAAAAATATTAATTATTTTTTGGCTATTTGATAGGAACAAAATATACATGTTGCATGCATCTCATTTAAATTATTTACTCATAATTTTACATAAATTCATATATTATTTCTTCAAGTTTTGTTTATTTTTCATTCTTAAGTCAGAAGCTAGTCAAGTTGTTCCTATGTTGAATTTCCAAGTCAATTATTGCCAAAGTTTAGCGGATTGACAAATCAAAATCAAACTACGAGTCAAAACTAGAAGGCCACCCTGAAATAGATTGTGTTCAATTCAAAAATGGGGCATGATGCATCAAATCGGTAGAAAACATATTTCATGAAGTCAAAATGGGTTGTGTGCCACTCTGAAATGGTATGTGTTCTTCCATCTGTGTGCAACAGCTGTGTTATCTTAATAACAGGGTGTGTTATGTTGTCGATCGTGTGTTGACAATGTCAAACGTCGCATCATTATCATTCAAAACAGATTGCATTCAATTGTTGTGTTCAACTAAAACTCAATTTAAAATTCAAACGATGCTCAATGTGGACCGTGTGGCTACACACGGACCGTGTTGGCTCACGCGAAAGGCGATGTTGCAATTGAAGGGATGGAATTGAAGATTCTTTTTTCAAGACTCGCTTCTTATTATTGGATAAACGACGTCCACTCTGATTTGTCCCTATAAATAAACCTATTATGCAGTCTCAAGAGAGTATCTTCCCTATAATTCTCTAGAATAGTCTTAAGGCGTCAGTCGAGTCGTCTCCTTAAGGAGAAAAGAAGCTCGAGATTCATCTGAGAAGATCAAGAGACAATGAAAATTTGCTGAAATTTAGTGTTCGTCTTTTCTTTTTTAGATGACCAATTATTTGTGTTTTATTATTTTTCTGATGTCATATATGCTAGAATAATTTTAGATTAGGGGGAAAGACTTGATTTAACAATGTTAATTCTTGAATATTTTTATATTATGAAGTATGCAAACTAGCATTGTTATCTTGGATTATTAATTTTTAATAAAGTCTTCTCTTTAACATTAATCGAGAGATAGTGTTGGTGATTTTTTTTCTTAATTTAATTTGATTTCAGATTTATTGAATATTTCATTTAATTTTACCTTTCGACTTTCAAAATATTTAATTTGATATCGAATTATCTTGATCTTACAGAGTTGTTTTCTTGCTGATCGCCGAGTCACGTATTATCTTTCTGAAACGCGGTTCATTTTCGAATGCGACGTGGTATGTTTTCTATTTTTTCTCAACTTTTGATATTTCTGAATGCAAATATTTTTGTGATTATCTAGTTCGAAATTTATGAATTATGGGTTATCAAGTTACTTGATTCAAGATATTGATAATTTAGGATTTATTATTTAAATGTATCTTAATCTAATCTATGTAAGGATTGATTTGGTTCAAATCTTTCTAGGTTAATATTTGAGTTAAGATAGTTGAGATTTCTAGTTCGAAATCTTATATAATTAACACAACTAATCCTTCATAAGAATTTCAGAATTTATTTATTTATTTATTTTAAGAGATAGCAGCGAGAAGATAAATCGGAACCCTAAACAACTCATTGATTTGATTCATCTTCAGACAAAATCTTCTTTTATTTTTTCTTGTTTTTTTTCCTCTTCTTTTCTTCTTATCTTAATTTGATAACAATTGGAACTTCATATTTTTAAAATTACTAGATAAAATCTAAGAAATTAAAACTCATCCAATCCTCTAGGTTCAACACTAAATTTATCACTTTATTACTAATGCAATGAGTGCATTTACTGATTTATTTATGTTGTTGTTTTCTACTATCACTATTGATATATGAAAATTTTTGTATTAAAATGCTAGTAGTTCTGGCCCCTACCGATTGGGGGGTCTGGGAAGGCGTATGTTGATGATATGAAACTTTCTGGTGAATAATAATAATAATAATAATAATAATAATAATAATAATAATAATAATAATAATAATAATAATAATAATAATAATAATAATAATAATAATAATAATAATAATAATAATAATAATAATAATAATAATAATAATAATAATAATAATGTGAAGTGGTTGGGCCACTATTTATCCATGAAATCATAAGCAGCAACTGCATTTCTTAGCCTTTAGAGAACGAGCACTTGGACTGAATTAAAAAGATCAACGATGTTCATTTATATCCAACTTAAATGAACGCATGCTCTGAACATTTATAAACCCTTATATACATACATATATGTATGCAAAACTCAATATTATGACTATTTATATGATGATTTTTTTTAAATTTATTTTACAATTGTTTGATAATTAAGAAAAAAATAGCCCATCATTTTTTTTTCAGTTATATACAAGTTTGGAAAATTTTCGCCTCTTTGAAATGAAGGAAACTATTATTCAATCACACTCTGTATATGAATGGTGAAATGCATGCAATAATGAGCTGGATATTCTTTATACATATATATTACACATAATATTTTATATTCATCTTTTTTATATATATGCAACTAATTGATACAAAAAGTATTATTCTTTTAAAATCTTTTTTTTTTTCAGAATCTTTTTAGTTCTCCCTTTCCACACTATTAATATTTGAAAATTTTGAAGTCAAAATAACGAGTTAAAATAATTATTTTTTTGATTAAATCGATGATTTGAAAAATTATCAACCATGAGCCAAACAAAAGCACAACCTAAAATTATAATTTTTCATAAACATGTCGTTGTTGGAAACTTTCGTTATCTCCCCTCTTCAAATCTCTATGCAAAGTTACTTGAGCGTTTCGATCTCCGATTCTAATATCATCGGTGGCTCGGTGCAATGCGCACCGCCGCCGCAACGTACGTCTGCCACAGGTTTCTCTCACCCAGCTACTTCGACACCTCTGCTCCTTTTTAGTTTCTCGGATGCCATATGAATCATCGTTCATCAGTAGATTAGGGACTTTTATGTTTTCTTTGATGTATGCATATTATTAAATATTTTGCCTATAGGTTTTGTTTCTTCAAATTTAATTTAAGTTGGTTGCTATTTATTCATGTTTTTTCCTTTTTTTTTAGTTTTTCTAACTATATATGTGTGTGTGTGTGTGTGTGTGTGTGTGTGTGGTTCATTGCTTTCTTGATTTGCCGCATGAGCGCTATCGATTGTTAGTTGGTTTTTTCTTTCAAATTTTCTTTGCAGAAAAAAATCATCATCTTGGTTTGAGACAAAAGATGATTTCTTTTCAATGATATTCACTTTTTAACTTCCTGATTATAACCACGCTGTAAAACTATTGCAGGCCTGCAATTTATTTGAAAGCCCCAAAATATCATCCCTGTGCGGAAGCTTCAAGTAAGTACAAAACTGCACCCAAAAGCCAAACACAATGTCGAATTATTTGGTTGAACTTGTAGATAATTGCACACAAAGGGCAAATAAAAATAGTGGATTATATGCAGTAGTAATCCGTAGTTATGAATGTTCTAGTCTCAAAGTCAGTATTTGGTCTGTTATATGCATGATTGAAATTATCAGGGTGCCCTGATCGTGTGTTCAATCTCCTCTCCACACTTCATGTTGTTAGATGGTCGCAATTTTTCCAAACAGCATGAATTCTTCACTGGGATAAATAGACTTCATATCATGGCCTCCATTTGTCTGGGAAGATGCTACTGGCAGCACGAAAATCGTTACGCAAAATTAGGATTGCTTGCTATGTCAATGAAAGCAAGAGAACCAATAATGATATTGCTGATGGAATTCAACTCTACTCTCAAATTGAGAGGTAACACTTGTTTATTTTGATGCATTTTCGTCATCACTATTTTGTCCATTTTTAGTATGTTCTTGCTTCCATTTTGCTATGCTAAGGGCATTTAGTTGGACATGCAATATTATTTTGGAAATATTTCATTGTTGAATTTTATTTTTGACTGTGTTACTAAACTTTTCTTACACAAATATGGTTTGGCTAGAGCAGAACTAATTTTGGAAAAGGAAAGACAAATACAAAATGTAAAGTAGAATAGGCTTTGTGAAACATAGTTTTATCGTGATCATTTTTCTTTTGGCGGATGGGTGGGTGGGGGAACTTTCACCATCACCTATTTTGAAGGGTACTTCCATCATTGCTTGATGAACATCATTTGTATTCTTCAATTTGCCATCGACAATTAATATTTCGTTTTGTTATTTCAGGCTAATTACTGAAACCGCAAGACAATCACAAAGTGGTTGGGGCATCTCTAGAGATTGGACGAAATTTGAGGTATTTTACTTGGAGAACTTGCCTGCCAACTTTATATATGTGTCTGGATTGTATTAACGATTGATTCATATTTTTCTTAATTGTTTGGACCAAGGAGTGGAATAACATGTTTGTGTGTTGGCCTAGCAAAAGGAATGTCGATCATTATTTTTTGGTTCCTAAGCTATGCTGCGAAGCTAATTGGTCACTCTAAGCTTCTAAAAAAAATGGTCATCCTACGATGGCCATCACTTGCTCTACTCCCTCAGTATTAGGAAGTAGGTGTCTGGATATTTCATGCATTTAAACATATTTTTCATCACAATTTAGTTGTTCAATGTTTTGCGAATATGTCAATGATCCCACTAAGGTCTCGTTTGTGGTATAGGCAATTGAGAAGGCACTTCTGATGGTGAACCGTGGCATGGATCCTAAGCTTATAAACAAACCCCAAAAATAAAAAAAAAGTGACTATAAATGGTCATAGGTAGTTAGAAGCATAAGCAAAATGATCTCAACTCTCAAGGCACAAGTGTAGATGACATCATTTAGGCCAATAGGGTATCATAAAGATCTATGTTAGTTATAGATGTTTAGCTTTTGTCTCATATCTTAAATTGTGCTTATCAGTCTGACAAATACCATCTTTTCTTCTTTTCTAAGCAACTTTATTTTGTCATTATTGTCGGTATCTTATGTTTGGTGCTTTCTTGTCCATTTTGTCGGTGGTATCTTTGTTGGAGCTGCTCCTCAACTTGCATACCGTTTTTTCCTTGAATGTCTTGCTGAGAAGTAGGTGACATTTTTATACCCTATTTCACCATTGGTATAGAATTTCAATCACTGGATTGCTATGACCAATAATTTAGTATGATTAGTAAATAGATTCAAGCAGGAGCCTCATAGCTGCTTAAATAAGGACTTAAATCCATTGCAAACTTTCATTAATTGGAATTTTCTTCTGTGATCTTGATTAGTAATTGATCTCTAATGGACCACTTGTGTTTGTGGAGAAATCACTAGAAAAAATGGATAAAGGAAAATCCATAAGTCAATATTTTCACTGTGAACATATATCTAACCTACAATGGTACAAGTACAAGTACAAGAGTTTGCTAATATACTCGGACTTTTTGACATATTGAGAAATTTGCTAAATCAAAGAAAAACATAAGCAAACAATACATCTTAGATGACGAAATATATCAATGAGGTCAATCCTAAGATAGGGACATTATTTAATTAGATGCTTTAATCATGACAAATTTCAAATTGGAACTATACTTTTTAGTTTCAAAAGATGAAAGATGTCAATTGTGATGTATGGTGATACAATAGAAAAGTCGACTTGTATATCAACAAAAATATTAT
Organism: Pontederia paniculata; assembly: GCA_001647135.1. NCBI lineage: Eukaryota > Viridiplantae > Streptophyta > Magnoliopsida > Commelinales > Pontederiaceae > Pontederia > Pontederia paniculata. The sequence continues at coordinate 18,633 of LTAE01002716.1, read as the reverse complement.
AACGCATACTCAAAGTAACTAAAAAATGTATTTTGAGCAAAATATTTATTTATTTTAACTTATTTGTTTGTATCTATTGTTTTGAAATTTGATAGCAAATATTCTTTTAGATCCTTTTCTACATGCCTGTCATATGTCTCATAGTTAATTTTCTCAATTGTCGAGTAATAATTCTTCACTAAAGTTGTGTATATTTTTTTGAAGGGGAATTTATTGTTTGTCATTTATAAGTTACGATTTCCTTTTTTGAAGTTTACTTCGTATAATTTGTTTTCCTTATTAGGAGGGGTGCATTAATAATTGCAACACCTTTTGCTAGTGGTTTTGATCATTTCTCAATTATGGATGAAGTGCAATTCAAATTTGACAGATGCCTTCAAATTCTATATGATAGCGTGAGTCAATCATCTTTCTTTACAATCTTTGCGTGCTTCGTGCAAAACCTTTAAGCTTAGCTTAAATTTTTTGCAGATAAATGGACTTCCAACTTTTGGCGTCGGCCATTCCCTAGGGTCTCTTATTCATCTTCTCGTAGGTACTAGGTTGTTTCTGAATGTCAGTTCTTATTTACACTGCTTTGACTCCTTTCTGCAGATAAATAAAGTTGCATTCCATGTATTCAGGATCAAGATATGTTGTTCAGAGATGTGGGGATGTATTGATGGCTTTCAACAACAAGGTAATGATGTCATAGCTAAGTGCAAAGGAAAAGACTCTAGATCGCCAATGATATGTTTTTGTTAGTTTCATCTTAAGTACGTCGTCTTGCATGGACTATTGCATTAATTTCCTCTATCCTATGCATTCTTCTACTATCGTAGTAAGTTCTAGTCCTGCATCAGGGTTATCGTTTACTAGTAATTCACGCTGATGTATGCATTTATTTCTTCCTCGTTGCTTGTTAGTGTGTCAATTAAGAATTTTAGATCAGTTGGATTGAGCATTGTGGAAAATTTTAGGGTTGATATGTCACGGTTGATATCACTTTGAAATTTAAAATGCATTTTCATTCCAGTCAAATATTTGGTGTATGAACAATTAATAATATTTATATGTATAATTCTTAATATCTTTTACTCTGGGATCTATTTCATTCATTATTTCTACCATGAACATCAGATTCAGCTATTTCATTTGTTTATCAGATTATCTTGAAATATTTATTATATCTGTTGGAACATGTCTCATTTCTTAGATTTTAGTATATTGATTATAAGTTTTACCTATATTTTTGTGTTAGCATCTTGCTACAAGGGAGCATGTGCTATAAGTTCTACTAGTCAGATGTGTAAAAAAATGTGTTGACTGATCTATATGGATGTAGATGATTATTGCTGCATGTAGGTGGACTTAATCTTACAAAGAAACACAAGTATTTTCTATTGTATTCCAATCTTAAAGTTTCACTTTTTTGCAGGAAGCAAGCTCGGCTATTCCACTATTTTCTCCTATCATTGTTCCAGTAGTTCAAAGTTTTGGTCCACTTTGGTCACAGCTTACATCATCCCCCATAATTCGCCTTGCGGTGAGAATGCTCGTCTCCATTCCGAATTTTGTTATCAGATCATTATCTTTTTTTTTAGCACAACCTTGTTCACATCATGATGTCTATTTAGCTATATATTCACCCTACATGTCTACATCTTTGTAAATCTTGGATGATTTAGGAAGTTCTTGAACTCATACAGAATATGAGCCTAATCAGCCCAAGATTTCACTCTTAAAGTTCTTATTTGCTTTGTGTTCAAATCCGTTGATCTTATGCTCCTAAAAAACCCATGATCTTCTGTTGGTGTTCTTTTTACCATCATTCTGCTATTCTTTTTTCGCATTCTAGTTTTCACCATTTAAGGCGACATTTCTATAGAGATAATCTTTCAATAATTCTGATAATATTGTATTAAATTACATAGGTTCACCATATTGCTTGTTCACTTATTTTTTTTAATTTACAAGCAATGCAAACTACCACCTGGGTGACAATCTCTTATATTTTTTTCAGGTTCGTCCTTTAAAATTTTATTCAAATAAATGATACAAATAAACAAATAAATAATAATATATCATTTTAGTAATAATATAATTAATATTAATTGCTATAGAAATATTTTTCTTTTTATCATTATCACTAAATAAATTATTATATTTCCTTTTATTTAATATTGGTATGATTAATTAGTTATAATAGATTATTAGTATATCATAAATAATTAGTAATTTAATATTAATTATTGTTATATAATAACAATTTAAAATAATAATTATTAATTTATTATTATCATATTTATAAAATAATAATACTTATTACATAAATTTATTTATTTGGTGTATAAATTTTATGTGTTTAGGTTTATGTTTGTGATTCAAGTTCATGGTAATCAAATCAAATTTATCAAATTTGCAAACTTTACTACCAAGGGCATTTTGGTAAAAGTTGTACATTATTTATTAATATTTTCATATTATAAATAAGACAATAAAAAATTCCAAGCATATTAGCTATGTATACTAAACAAAGCAACATAAATTGATAAAAATAACCAAATAAATAATAATATGATATTTTATTAATAGGATAATTAATATCGATCACTAAAGTAATATTTTTATTTTTATCATTATCATCAAATAAATTATTATTATTTCTATTAATTTTAATATTTGTATGATTAATTAATTATAATAGATTATTAGTATCATAAATATAAATTATTTATTATTAGTTATTGTTATATAAATAAGAATATAGAATAATAATTATTAATTTCTTACTATCATTTTTAGAAAGTAATGTACTCCTTATTTTATAAATTTATTTATTTGGTGTATATATTTCATGAGATTAGGATAATGTTTGTGATTTGAGTTCACAATAATCAAATCAAATTTATATAAATCTGCAAACTTAACTACTTTGTTCAAGGGTATTTTGGTAAAATTTATGCATTATTTATTAATATTTTTTATATAGTAAATAAGACAATAAAAATTGTTAAACACATTACCTATGTATACTAAATAAAATAATGTAAATTGCTGATACTTTAATAAATTATGATCTTTCTGATAAGCAATCTAGATTGTCAAATAATGTCAAATGACAATGTAATGAAAGTGAACTAAGTGTTATGTACATGCTATATACTCAAGATATCACTATATCCTTATCAAGTGAAGTCTCATTTCGAGTAAAAGTTGATACTCCTTTTGGTTTACTTTGTACTTCACAATTTCTCAAAAGTTGACATTTTTAGCCTTGAACAATTAATAGGCGGAAATGACCCTCAAGCAACTAGAGAATCTTAGTCCAGTTATGAAACAAGTTTTACCTTTAGTCGAGCAATTACCGCCTTTGTACATGGAGTTGGTCAATGGAAGAGAAGATTTTATTCCAAAACCAGACGAGTCGTTTGGTAAGATTCATCTCTTTGTCTATGAACCTTAAATTAATTGTTTTGTGAACAATTCTCTTTGATGTACCATATAGAGAAATAAGATAGCCGTCATACGTTAGGACCTCATAGAAGACAAAAGTAGTTGCATATTCCATTTCAACCTAGTTCATTTGTCTAAAACCTTCAAATTTTAAGTATGATTGCACGCTCACAAAGACTTGGCTTTAGTATGAATTTACTTAGTGATTCTTCCAAGAAAACCTTTGAAGTTTTCAAAGATATATAGGCTTTCACAACTGAAGATGAGGTGGGGTCATGAGATGTTTTGTCCCTTTCATGCTAACTTCATCCATAAGGATGATGCATGAAGCTATGGAGCATTGATGTGGTAACAATTTGCATAGTTCATGGAAAAAATTGCATAGCTAAAACTTTTTTAGCCTTCGTTTTCCTTTTATCAGTTATATGGACTGTTAATGCAGTTTAAGGGCGCGTTTGATAGTGCTCTAGACTTAGTGCTTTAATAAAAGTTGAACTTGCTTTTTATTATAGATGTGTTTGATAAAAATATTTGTGGTTGATTTTTCATAAAATTGTCTTTTGTTCATAGTCAATTTTGTGCTTTTTTGCATAGTTAGAAAACTTTCATTTCTTCCAAGCATCACACAACAATCTTCATCCACAACTAGCTTTGGGTTGAAGCTTTGCCAAATGCAGCCTATTTGTTTGGCTTCTTTCACAATCGTAGTAAAAAACAATGCGGAATAACTTAATTTCTCTATCTGCCAAGAAAGAACGAGATTTGCAGGCAGGAACTAATTTATGTTTCTGCTCTTTTTCCCTTGCTTTTATAATATTTACTTTCATAATGCATTTGTTGATTTTAGTTGAGTTGAGACTACATATTGATTTTTGGTTAAATAATGCTACATATTTTTCATTTAGCCATAATTCTGTTGTTTGGAGAACTAAACATGGATAATCATAATGATGGATTCATGGATCATTGTTTAAAACCATTTAGAGAGTTTTTATTAAGATATTAGAAATGACAAAACTTATGTGATTAGGGGTGGGTAAATGTTTGTTTTCTGGCATCTTTTCTCTTGAGGGTTTTTGGAATGTTTGTAGTAACTATCAGAACTTTTTCGTAATTCTTGGAAATAGTAGACAATGCACACCTTCAGAGGGAACATTTTGAAACACATTGCAGATGTGCCAAGATATAAATAACGAATGGACTTTTTATGCTTAGCGAAAAATGTATGTTTTGATAAAAAAAAATATGTATTCTTGATCTGGTTTGCCAGTAATCTTGGACAACCTTCTTGTAGACCTTTTTAATAAGTTTTATTCAATAGGGTTTTTTGGTCTATATTAGTTATTGGGCTACTTGAGTTACTGATGGAGTCAAAACACTGCTCCTCCATACACGTAAAGTTTTCACTTTGATTAATACAAATGTGGACATCTACCATACTTGGTAACAATCATTTCTTCTCTCTCGAAAAAAGTACTTATGAAGTTGAAGGTTTTGATGCTTCATACATGTGATCAAGTGGGCAAACTATTTCACCGAAGGATATATGTGCATAAATATAATAATTTGATGAAATGTTCATTTTCATTATTTTGAACAAGGCATGCTTGTGTATATTTTGATTGCCCTTGTTGTGTTATCTTGGTTGTTGTCCAAGTGTATCCTCAAGTTTTTCGTCAAAGAAAAGTCTCTTAAATTTGTAGTGTTTCATTTAACATCTAGATGCAGGTAACTGCTAATCGCAAAGAAAGTAAATTCAAAATTTTGTTGTGTTTATTCTGGCATCCCAATTTTCTTATGGGTTTTCTGTGTAAGTAAACACCTTAACTGCATTGTAGTTTCAAAGATGGTGAATGATTGCTTCCTATAATCTTTTCTCGTATGTTTTTATCCACTTACATGATAGTAAATGTTGTGACAACATATTGCTTATGCTTTCACAATGACTGAATCATACACAAACTTGATATTCATGATGTTGTTTGATGTATCTTCTGCAGATAAGGTCTTAGTAAAGTTTAAGGATGACGCCATTGATGAAACTTCAACGCTAGCATTGGTATTAAGCTCTGAATCTGCGATAAGCTCAGTGCTGGATTTATCTGTCCGGGTAGTGCCTGGTGACCATGGACTTCCATTGCAGATGGTAAACTTCGATTTGGGAATTTTTATTCATGCAACTATATTGAATGTGGGTTTAGTTGTTAAGAAACTAGTTTTCTGGCATATTAGTTATCAACAGATGCATGCAAAAGCTGTTGTTTTTTGTTTTCTGCAAAACAAGTATAAGTAACTGTTATTGTGCCTTGAAATATTATACTCTGTACTTAAAATAAAAAAAATGAGAGAAAAAAAGGAATCTATGACGGTAGCGACCCTTATAAATATGGGTTAGGGTTTTATGATGTAATCTCTTCTTCTGACTTAGTGAAAATTCTTTGGTGGCGGTCTTCTTTGTCCGTGGATGTTTTCCTCTTGTTCATATTGATCAAGAGGGTTTTACCACGTTAAAAATATGTGTGTCAATTTTTTTTTCTCGTTTTTATTCGTTGTTTTGATTCTTGGTCGATCCCTCGCCCTATATATTCTCGATGGTAACTTGTTAACTGAAAAGTTTTGGTCATAGATTTTGTAAGGCAGCAGCTTATCACACAGTGAACTATGTTAAATGTCGGTTGATAAAAACATGCTGTAAACCTTGTGTCCCTTGAGCATAGCTTTCAATTTTATCCATCAATTAAGATCCAATTATATATGTCCCATGAGAATAACATTTGATAGAATATTAAGACCAAAAAAAGTTCAGACGGCAACTGTTGATTAAATTATAACTGTATGTTTTTTTTATTTTTGATGTTAGCTATTTGGAGGATGAGCGTTAGTGCTGCAATAATATTTTTATTCAACAGTTATGATCCGGGATTTATAGGTTTGATTGAAAACAACTTTCTTTTCTTTTAAAAGGAAATATTATTCAATTAATGAGAAATAGCATCCATACATAAGATTTCTGATAGGTCATGGGGAAGATCTTAAAACCAAAAAGAATCAAAATTGAATTGTTGTCCAAATTTAGCCAAAAAGTCCGAGGTTCTGTTTGCTTCGCGGAAGATATGATCAATAGTAAAATTATTCTGTATTTGCAAAACAACCTTCTAACCACAGGGAGTCTTCACAAGTCTGAAATTTTCATCCATTTGGATAGTCTTTCAAAACAATTTAATGAATATTAACATGTCTAAATTATTCTTGGCTATCATCAAACCATCATTAACATTGAATTGATAAGTTCTTGCCTCAAATTTAACACCCTTCAGATTCTTAAATATTCCGAGCCTCAAACCAGGCCTTAACTTACTGTCCACTTCTATAGTTGAATGCCCTATTGGTGTTTCGTGGATTATCATATTTGTGCCTTAGCAAGTGACTGAACTTTGCAGGTGTTCCCGGATGTCCCACCTGCCATGGCAGATGCTGTGAACAGAGGAGGTGAAATTCTAGGAAACCTCACAGCCGGAACACCACTTGAGGCCGTAGCTAGAGAAGTGGGCAATACACTGGGTACAGACTCCAGGATTGTACGGGGACAGGTCTTAAAGGATATTGATGCGCTAGTTGACCTAATTATCTCATGGATGGGTTCAAATACCAGCCCGAAACTTCTCCGGTCATAATATCAAAACATATGGAATGAAAATTGCAAGCCTATGATGCTGATCAGACTGGACTACCGAATACCTATATATAACATGCCCCTGCAGCATGTACACTTATCTGCAGTATTTTACAGGGTTTGAGGCATCTGATGCATGCTCTACGATGCCGGGAGGGAGGCATCAAAATATCAATTATATGCTTGCCCTCTTTCAAGGGGGATTGCATGTATCACCTGTGGATACCGCTACAATATATGATAAGGAATCGCCGTTTATACTATTGCAACAGGACCTTCAAAGTCAGACTAGTATTTTGTATTGTCAACTTCTCAAATCTTAATAAGATCGTGTTGTCTGAAAAAATCTGGCTAATGAAAACTGTTGAACAAATTTTTTTTTTTTTTATGTACATCAACATCTACTGTGCTGAAATCATATATGGTTTGAATACAAGGTTAACTAGAACATTATGTTTGCCATCAGATTTTGATGTCACTATGGAAGTATAGTTCTCAACAATCAAGATTTACCAACTAGGATGGTTACGTGATGTTTTTGTTCTCTGCTGGTGATCAGTCTGTTGATTGATGTCATGAAATGGATTTGACGAGCGAGATGATGGATTTAACTAGGATGGTTATATGATGTTGTCTTCTCCTTCTTAAATTTTCGGTAGTCTTTTATTTGTAGTTCGAGTTCGGGTTTGAACCTCTTTGAATGTAAAATGTTTTCATTGAGAATTAACAAGCAAGATGATAGAGTTAACTAAGATGGTTACATGATATTTTCTTTTCTGGATGTTAATTTTTATTGTTATGTCATGTTTGAGAGAGTCGGAATAACTTAAAAGAACAAATAAGAGATCGCTAAAGGCAAAGAATTTTATGAATATAACTTGGGTTACCATGGAATGGGTCATTGTCGCACAACTTGACGTGATTTGCCCGATAATGCTAATTTTGTTTGGATCTAATCATGTTATTTTGTCAATACTTTGACATCTATTTTTTTAATTAAATTAATCATAATTTGTTGGCTTTTAGATACTTTAAAGTCCAAAGGGTAACCATCACTTATCTTGCATGGATGATGGATGCCTTATACATGCATGAACGCACTGTTGATAATTAATAATGTGATGTTCTCTTTTTATACAATTCTCCACAGCCGATTCAAGAGTTGTGAAAAAGAAAGGATCATGGGGTCCTATGCATGGACAACAAGGAGGCTTCTTAAAGAGTAATTTTCCAAGTCCTACATTGTCACGAGGTTAAAAAAAAAGCATAAGCACAATGTGACTTGCCTCGTTTTTTTTTAATGCAATCAACGTATCATGGAACATGCATCACCGCTCTACGGCAAGTTACATTTCATTGCTAAATAAATAAAGATGTTGACATATTGAGATGCACTTTGATAAAAAAAAATCGCTTTGTGGTAGAAATCACCAACATTATTTATACGCGTATATTTGTTATATTTCCGAGGGATAAGTAATTAAAAATAGAGACGATTAATCATAATAATTTAATAGTGAAAGCTAGGGGATAAAGAATTGTTAGAAATACAAATATAAAATATTAATTATTAATTTTATATAATAATGAATTCACATGTACTCTGTTAAGCTCAGTGAAGGAAGGGGCGAGTCGAGTCAAGTGGTCGAGCCAGCTGCGGTCGGTCCGGTCAAACCTCCAATAAATAAGCCGGGCATCCACGTGCCCTCGCGGCCTATTATTATTTAATTAATAATTTCCTTTTGGCAGCAATAAATAAACTAATTATTAGTAATTGATAAATAAAAAATAATTAATTCAAAGGGGACCTGACTCGACTTCGCCCCAACCGCGACCAACCTTTTCCCCCTTACTACTTGCTGCTTCTGCCGCTGCTCCTGTGTAGACTCCCTTCCTCTCTTCTCTCTCCTCTTCACATTCCGCCGTCGCTTCCTTCTCCAGCGTCGTCCTGTGCTCTACAAGAGGCGTACGTGCATCTTGCATGCTGACGACGACGGCGGCGGCGACGGCGACGGCGCAGCAGTAAGCAAACGTGATCTTTAGATCGGAGGAAGAGGAGATGGGCGAGAAGGGCGGCGTGGTGGGAGTGGTGCAGGCGGACGACATGGGCGACGGGATGCAGTGCATGGACCATCCCTACCGCAGCAACCCCGGAGGGATCTGCGCCTTCTGCCTCCAGGAGAAGCTCGGCAAGCTGGTCACCTCCTCCAAGCTGACTGGTCCTTTCTTCCCCCTCCAGCCTCCCCTCTCCGTTTCTTCCTCCTCCTCCTCCCCCGCCGCCGCCTCCTTCCGCTCCGTCGACGCCCCAGCCGCTGCCTGCGGCGGCGTTGGTGGTGTCGGAGGAGGAATCGTCGCCGCCTCTGGTTCTTCTCGAATCGGCAGCATTAGCGGCGACCCGCGGACCAGGATCCCTATTCTGTCCGCTAGTAGTCACAAGAAGAAGAAGGGCGGCAGCGGCGCCGGCTTTGGCGGCAACGGCGTCAGCAGCAGGAAGGTGACGGCTTCCGCGGTCGCCGCCTGCACACCCCCGCCTCTGGCCTCTGCCCCAGCGGCAGGGGGCAACAATGCTGCTGTGGTCCTGAAGAGAAGCAAATCCGTGGCGGCGAGACCTGTCGGGGGCCACTCCGATGGCGGCGCTCGCCATGGATCAGACTCCTTGACGGCGGATAGTCCCCGCAAGAAGAGCTTCTGGTCCTTTCTCTACCTGTCGTCCTCTTCCTCCTCGTCCACCGCCACCTCCTCCTCAACTTCCAACAATACCACCAGCAACTGCAATAACAACAGAAGAAGATCCACCTCCTCGTCGTCGGGCGTCGGAGACGGGGACGCCAACAAGCAGCAGCAGCCGAGTGCATCAACTGACGACAAAGATGCCGGCCTTAAGATGGCCGCCCCCAGGCGGTCCGAACATGTCTCCGGCGAGTCAGCGGAAAGTCCGATGAACGGGTGCCAAGCTACGGCGTCATCGTCTTTCGGGAGGAAGGTAGAGAGATCCAGATCAGTGGGCTGCGGCAGCAGGAGCTTCTCGGGGGACTTCCTGGAGCGCATCTCCACGGGATTCGGCGACTGCACCCTCCGGCGGGTGGAGTCCCATCGCGAGTCGAAGCCGAAGATCTCCCTCTGCCTGGATCACGGCGACGACGACGACGACGAACAGCAGCGACGTCGGATGAAGGAACGGATCAAGTGCGGCGGACTGTTCGGCGGCTTCGGCATGGCGCTGGCCTCCTCGTTCTGGCTCTCAGCGGCGGTGGACGACGACTTCGACAACAGCAGCAGGATCTCATCTGCAACCCCCACCATGGCGGCCGACGTACGGGGAAGGCACAATGCGGCCGCCGCACCTAACGGCCGCGCACGGCACTGGGGCTGGGCGTTTGCGAGCCCCATGAGAGCTTTCCGGCCGGCCGCCTCATCCAAATCCCTCTACACCATCAAGAGCCACGCCAATGCGTCTGCCGCCGCGACCAACGCCATAAGCGCCATCAACGCGAGCAACAAGTTGGGCAAGCTCGGCCATTAAAACCTTCCCGCTGCCACACCATCATTGGTCGATCTCTTTCTCATCCATTAATGCTTTCTTCGCTCTTTTTTCACTGTGTCAAATCAAAAGTAAGTTTTGGCGACCGGTTTCTTGCACTGTTGCAGTCTTCTGTTATACCCGTGACAGCCCAATTCTTTCGGTCGTAGTACATGTTCGTGTTATCAGACTGTGTATGCGCATACAGTTCGATTGCTATTGTTTTGATTCGATTTCATCTCCAAATGCTGCTAACTATGCGTAGCTCATGTGTGCATGCATCGCGTCTTCTTCTGATAGCGAGGCGGAGGAAGAAGAAGAGGACCTTTCAAATTCTTTTTCCATTTTTTTTTGGGTCGTCTGCAACGGCATCAGAAAGGTGATGATGGTGGAGTGAGTGAGAGAGATTTTACTGGTCCCCCTGCTGCTTTTGAGACCTCGAAGACCATTTTTGCTGTCGCAACATGCAGTGTCCATCTGCATCCTTTTAAGTACCCTTCTCTTTCTTTCTTTCTCTCTCTCTCGATTATCGAAGTCTGAGCGATTGAATTGGCATCGCTGCCCGGCTGCAGTTATTAATAGTGTGCTTGAGAGTGAAGTCTCTACCACTAATACTGGTTATAAGGAAGAAGTGGGCAACATGATGTGATGATGGATTTTGTCTATTTGCGCTCTGGTTGGACATCCAAGGCGAGATATACGAGCCAAGAGTCCTTGACTGCTTCGACATTGATGCACCCAAATAAACAGATAAACAAGAAATTATTAACTTAATGTGAAGCTTATATATTTGATGTTTATTGTTGAATTGATTATATTTTTTCTTTTAAATATAATATATGATATTCTTTAAATTTTCATATTTACCACTTATCTTCCCTTGAATTTTCAAAGAAAATGTTTAATCAAATACTTAAATTTTAGTTATTTATAATAATGTATTGATCTTCATTCATTTGTTTATTCATATTAAACTGGATTCATTCTCATTTATCTTTTGCTTTTAATGTTTTTTCTTTAAAATAATCAAATATTTAAAGTTAAATAAGGGCCGGTCAAAGGAAATATATTTTAGATATTTAGAGTTAAACGGAAGTGTTTAGAAAGTTGAGAGAAATAAATAAATATACTAAATAGACAATAATTTTGGAAAGAAAAAAAAAATAAAACCTTTTATTATTTAAATAGATAGGAAAGTATAGAATTGCTCTCTTTAAAATTTCAATAATGTGAAGTTCGCTCGTAGATGTCCTTTGCCCCTGGCATGAAAACCTCGTTGATACCTGGTTCTATTTCATACCAAAGAAAAGAAAAGAGAAAAAAAAAATTAAAGTGGAGAAGAAAAACATATATAAAGAAATGGAGGGGGAAGAAGTGATATAAAGACGTTGCACTTTCTGACTCCCGAGATGCCATCTGCGCTTGCTGTGCATTTGGGCAGCAGGTATCAATATCTTACAGGTAAAGAGGCGACGACCGCACATCTCGGTGTCACTCTTTAACACTAAGAGGCAGCACAGGACAGGTTGGTTCGATAGCTTCTGCAAGTGCATGCTGCTGCTAATTAAACTATTTTCCCATTAACAATTGCATAGTAATAATAAATTTTCCTGAATGGCCCATTCGCGCGTCTCTCTCTCTCTCTCTCTCTCTCTCTCTCCCCCCATGTGCCAAGCGGCAGCAGTGATAGGTTTGTGATTTCTTTTATCGGGGACGGGCATGTGAGTGCCTGTAATATGTTCGAGACGTTGCGCAGCTGAAGAGCCCTACAGAAATAAGTGGCCACGCAGTTCGTTTGACTGCAGCAAGCCGACGCGGGCGCCTGTTCGCCCGCGCACGCCTCCTCGACGGGTCCGCCACCCGGGCGGGCAGCTGCAGGGGGTCTCGCACCACCCACCACTCGATCGAGCTCTTGGGGGTATGTGGTGGTGGTGGTGGTGGTAGGGCACCTGCAATTTAGTCATAGTGTCACCTTCACTGCTCCCACCACCTACATGACAGTCACCCTCATTCATTCTTCCAACCATCCTCCCATTTTGGATTCAGCATCCGCACTTAATGAATGTTAATTACAGACTTATCGTGAGCAACGAAGAACATTGAAGTATTAATTTTAAAAGTGTTGGCATCATTTTCAAGCAGTCGCTATTAAGATGATATGGATTTTATAATGTCTCCGAGTTAAAATAACTTCCGAGCATGACCCAGTAGTAATGAGAGTAGGAAAAATGTCGAAAAAAAATGAAATGTGGTTTTAGTCTGACATATCTGATTTATATATTTATATTTGTCTTAGAAGGCCTTGTACTAAATAATTTATAATTTTTTTAATAGATTTAACGTAAAGAGAACTATAAATAGAAAAAAAATAACATATTTGTATATAAAATAATGATATTTTTTATAAATAAATAATGTTAATATTTTTTTATACATTTTACGTTACACATATTATATTAAAAATATGTTACACACTCTCTCAATTTTCTACTAAATGTGTACCTCTTCTTTTTCTTTTTTCATCATACAGAAAATAACTCTAATTTTTTAATTCATGCAACGTTAATAATTATGCGCACTCTTTGTCCATCATCGAATCTCACTAATTTGATATTTATTTTGGATCACACACTTGAGGAATAAGATTTTCAAAAAAATATTCTACATATAAAATAATTTGAAATCAAAAGTTCATTGAGTAAGGAAGAGCTGTTTAACACTCTCATAACTCTAATAATAAGAAATACATGCATTGGTGGAAACAAAACCTTTTTTTGGTAACACGTAAAATATTATATTAGACGAAAACAAAGGACGTAGTACTTAGGTCATATTCGGTCAAACAAACGGTTAAAAGAAAGGACAATGATTAATTATTAACAATAAAAAATTTAATTATCGATTGAATTAGTCAATGAGTATAAAATATCATAAATGAGTTTAGTGAGTTAATCTAATAAATTATTAAAATATTAACTTATATGCATTTGAAATCTTTAATTCATTTAGAATATTTTTTACCTCGAAAACTATGAATTTTATTTTATTTTTTTTATACTTAATTATATGTTGCTTTTAGAATGAATTAATTTTTATATACAAAATAATATAATCATTTCAATCTTGAAATAATGATTTTCAGCAAATTATAGAATATCAAGGGGTAAATTAGAAAAAAATGATTAATTAGCTTTTAATTTTTATTGCTCAAAATAATTTACCAAGCACATGTTATTTGACTTTTATTGAATTTCTAAACGCTATATCAAACTTACTATTTTGTTGAAACAAAAACAGCCATAGTGGATATTCCATTTTGATAAAAATAACATATGGACATATACACCAATTTCTATGGAATAAATTATAAATTATTCCGTTTGAAAACGAAGGAGTATTGTTATATTTGGATGAATATCAACGATTAGTATAAGATCAACTAATATTTTTTATTATATTGTATGTATTAGTTTATTCAGTTTTATGTTACGTTTTTCCTTTTGAATGTATTCGTTGTTAGTTTAGTAATTTTATATTTCTTATTATGTTGTTATAAATTATGCCTTTTGTGAAAAAAGACTTCATGATAATTATCCTTTTGTAACTTTTTTTTATACTTGACGACTCAATTATTATTTTTAAATAATCAGAATATTTTTGTATGTAAACACGCTTTTGTGTCCTTCTCATTGTTAAATAGCAAAAACTTGATACAGATTACTTGCAACAAACAAGTTAGTTTGTCTTTCACATAGACAACTTCTTTTTATTATCAACCCAATATTTAAAAAGCGGTGTACCATTATCAAATCACGACACTAAAGATTAAATTCATTATAATTTCAACTAACTTGATATTATTCCGAAATCGTAACGAGACTCTAATGACATTTTTTTTGCATTAACATGAATCAAAATTCGAAATTTGCTTAAGCTTTGAAGAACTATCTATCACTACACCCTAATTCTCATTGATATATGACAACATTTTGAACTTCAAAGATAAATCAAAATTTTATTTTAAGCATTTGATAAATAATTTTTTTAAAATAGTCTTTAGAGTTTAGAGAATAATATTATATAAGTTAATTTAGTTTAGAAGTAGAATACTTATTTTTAATGCATTCGTTATTTTTAGTTAAAGTATATTTTTTTATTTTAAATATTATATATATATATATATATATATATGAAAAAATAAAAATATTACTCATTTAAGTAGGTAACATCATATGCCCAATTAAATCTACGGTGAATATAAGATCATCTCTTTTAAAATAATTTATTATAAGTTGTTAGATTTATCTTATATTTGACATTCTATAATTAATAAGATAAATAGTAAGATGTTATCTAGGTAACACTTTTATTAAACTTTATATATATATATATATATTTTTTTTTTTTCTAAACTTTTATATATAAAAACTTTTCTAATGTGTTTATGTAAAAACTAGAAATTCGCTAATCCATCTTAAGACTTCAATTAAGCTGCCGATTCCAGTCAAATTAATCCTCAATCTCTGTCGTCCGAGCGCGATGAAAGGCACGTATATGATCAGAGGCACATCGTCGTCGTAGTAAACGAACGCAAACCGTGCGCCCAAATCTGGCAGAAGCAGCGCAACACAACTCACCACTGGACAGATGACCGCGGGAGCAGCGGACAAGAACAATAATGACTCGTACTCAAACCCACGCACCCCAACTCTGCTCCGTGCCGCCCACCTCCGGACAAATGTTTTTATGGTCCGTCCTCTCTCTCTCTCTCTCTCTCTCTCTCTCTCTCTCTCTCACATAATAAAGCCCTCTCTCTTTTCTCTCTGCTCCGAGCGCAGACTACCAGGTGCCACTTCGTAATTTTTATTTCATTTTTTCCCGGTGCTCAAGACGCGGAGTGGAGAGACTGGTGAAAGATGGCAGAGTGGAGGAGGTAGGAATATGACTCATGGGAAAAGAGAGAGGGAGAGAGAGAGATGGTTCGTTTGATGCGTGACGGAACGTGCAAGGACGAAATGCGCCATTATAATATGTGTGGATCCATGGGAGGGCGAGCTCGCCTTCACGTGGCCCGTATTTAAGATGGTTGCTCTGTTTTTTGGGTTTTGGAGGAGGCCACCAGTTGATGCATCTCCTGTGTAACTAGTAACAACTACTACACGCACAAGAAGAAGAAGAGGAGGAGGAGGCGCCATGTCGTGTTGAGAGATCCATCCATCGCTGTCGTGGATGACACTCCTACTACTCCTCCTCCTCCTCCTCCTCCTCCTCGGACCAAAAATGGAAAAGAAATGAATGAAGAGGCCCAGCGGAGCCCCATATGGCAGTACTCTCTCTGTCCCTGCTCGCTTTTGTCTGCGTGCCCCTGCTGGCTGGCTGCTGCTGCTGCCAGAGCCAGAGCTAAAGCCAGAGCGAGAGGAGGCAGGACATGAGATAGGACGTCGAATGGTGCCGGTGGTAGACAGACATGCGATGCGATGGGAGGGTAAAACGGAGCAGCGATATGTAATTGCAACCACAAAGAAACAAAAAACTTATGTACCGAAAAAAACAAACAAAAAACTGCGAAGTAAGAAATTAATAAATAAAAACGTGATAGGACAACCTTTTTTATTTAAAAAAAAAAGAACGTCTGTTATCTGTTGATATTGAATCATTGATATAAGCACCTGTAAGGTCAGCATACACAATAGGTTAAAAAATCGGAAGAAATAATTTAAAAGAAAGTTTGCCGCCTTGTTGATCTCTTCGAAGCAATGCTCACGCTTAAACTTTTCAAATAAAATATGTCAAAAATTGTGCAAACTACTTCATAATGGCCAAAGCTCGATAGCAATGTGCACATTTAAAGTTTTCAAATAGAGATATACACTATAAAAGATCGTAACCCAAAAACAAAAATTAAGATATCAAAATATATAGAAGTAAAATAAAGAAAATTTAAGAGAAATTAAAGTTTTAATTTTAAATTTTAAAATATTAATCAAAACTATCTAACCACTAAATTAATTAAAATAATTATATTATTTTATTTATTAATTATAATTATTAGTATATAATGTATATATTTTATATATCAAAAAAATTAGATCTCATATATATAAGTCCGCCAAGTTCTTTACATCTCCTCACTCCGCATAGTGCACCCATGCTAGAGGGCAGCTGCACCCAAAAAACACCCATCACTTTCTTGTTCAATCTCACTTATGATAGCAGTATTGAATACGTTCATTTACAAGATTTATAAATGTTTAAGTCCATAGAACAATTCCAGTATAGTTCTCCACTTTTACCTAATATCTAAATTGCTCTTTTAACCCCCTTTTTTCTTTGAAATTTTTTATAGCCAGTTTTCTACAATTAAATATTATTTTCTTCAAAAGATAATATGAGTCTAGATAAAGAAACGAAAGTTTGTCTTTTTTTATTCAATATAAAACAATTAGGGTAGACCCTATAAAAATTTAAAAAGTTGATTTTTTATCCAACAAATTAAAGTTTAGCCACACTTACAACAAACATAAAAGTATGTCTCATTATATATATGTATATATATATATATACACATATATATATAGGAAGCATAAACTGATATATATTTTTATTATCAAATTATTTTAGGAAGCATAAATTAATAATCAATTTAATTATAAGATATGATCATCAAATTAATTTAATTGTAACCAACAAGAAAAAGACTGTCAAGAATGGGATTCGAACCCATGCCCTTTCGGACTAGTACCTGAAACTAGCGCCTTAGACCAACTCGGCCATCTTGACGTTGATGAAAATGGTTTTACATAATTAATAAATTACCTAATCTATTTCGTTCCCCGTTAGCGTATAGATTTTCATGTAGCGTATTGAAATAGGAAACTGAAAGGAAATGCTCGAATTCCACTTGAAACTTAACAAGTGTTTCTTTATACAAAATGAGATTTGTGTATAAATGCCTAATACTTTTTCCACTTCTTCAATTAACCCAAAATGTTGTGGTTGTGGAGTTTGCAAAATACGATGAACTCCTTAAATTCTTTTAGGCCCCGTTTAGTTGTAAAATTATTGTAGATGGACTAACTTTTATTAATCCATGAAATAGTCCCATTTTCTTAATTCAGCAGGAATAAGCCTAATCCACATGAGAGATGGAGTATATCTCTCTACTTTTTTATTCTCTGCACAATAAATGCTGTGGGTCCCACCAGATGAATTAAATGAGTGTTTGGTTAAAAAGTGGGGAATAAAACCTTAATTCAGGTCTTACTCCTCAATCAAACGGGGCCTTAAGGCTTTGTAGATGTTTTCGTTGTCAAAATTTAAAAAAAAAATGCAAGATAGGTGCTCTTATTTGATGTGCGAAACCTCCTCACATGCCTATTGTTGTCATTTTTTTGACCAAATTATGCATAAATATCTCTTAGATGTTAGCATATAGATCCCATTTTCTTTAATTTTATGCGTTCTAAGTCCTACGGTAATTTAGATCGTCTGAAGGGAATGCAATTGAATATGATTTGAGAAACATAATACTAAAGAATTAGAGATAGAAATGGAAAGATGAGGAAATGATCATGACAAGAGAATTGGCACAAACTGATTACCTTCTTTATGTGAGGCTTTGGACACTTGCAACATCACGAGTTAACTGTTAGCATCTTGAAGTTTACCTTGCGTTTAAAATATCAGGTTCAATGTGGTTCACGAGAGTCACAATAATTTCATCCATGGTCTACCTTACCATAAGCTTTGTAGTCTTTTTTCTATTTGTCTCCAATTATGTCAGCATTCTTTGCGTGTTAATTCCACAATATTAAAAAAAATGTAATAGTCCATACTAATCCAAAGTTAAAACAAATATCTACTCCCCCATGTTCAATCACGCGACCTTCATAAATCAATTTGCATAGGACATGTTGACATTTCGTTCAGATGAAATGGTTATTTCTTTTCTCTTGCCAAGTAGGTCATAAATAAGCCTTATGTGATTAAAGAATATATATATATA
>LTAE01002715.1:30184-46983 GCA_001647135.1 Pontederia paniculata | reverse complement strand
CCCGTCGGGGGGCGGTGCCCCCCGAACCCCCCCCCTTTTCGTGCGTAGGGGTTGGATGTCGTTGGGTAATACTCCAATTCCCCTAAGCTCACGTGGCCATACCCCGTGTGAGAAACAAGAGGCTCTGAAGTATTCGCCAACTCCAACAGCCTCATGCACCATTTTGATAATATTGTATTCAAGCATGTGCATCAGGACGCTAACAAAGCCGCTCATTTTTTTGCCAGCTATGGCAGATTTACATATGCAGACGCTTTTTGGTCGGATAATCCACCTTCAGGCTTATCCGAAAATTTGTACACATAAAACTTTTTATTTTGTTATAAATTAAACAATAGAAAAATTACTTAAAGCTTTTACGTTTATCCATGGACCTGAATTAATAAAAGAGTAATATTCTAAATATTATGATTTATAAGTGAGTTGAAATTCAGAATAAAAATTTCAAATTTGGGTGTCATTTTTGGAGGCTCTAAAACGCCTTAACTAAACAAGTTTTTTTTAATATTATAATTTATACGTAAATAAGTTGGTCATATTGCAATATCAATCGATTTTTATGAAAGATTTATTTATGGATATCAAGATTGAATACTTTTTTAATACATGATTTGGCAAAATCACAATCATTATATATCCAGATAAGTTGTTATTTATCAATTCCTTGTGAACTCATCTATTGGTTACCGCCGAATTGGATCCCATCAAAATATCTAATCTTTTATTCATCTTTAAAATAATAAACGTACAAACTAATATTAATTAGAATTTAATGAAAACGTACCCTCTTAAATTATATCTTCGATTTGAAATATATGATTGATAAAAAAATAATAAAATATAAGACAATTTTCAATTTGTAAATTCTTGATTGTGAATTACTTTAATCAAATACATGATTTCACAAAGTTAGCTTTATTGGAAGTGTTGACACTGTCAAACAATTTTTTTGAGAATTAAATTGTGGTGCAACGCCAAATTGGCATAGTTAAGAGGACTTTTTTTCTTTTTGAATTTTGTATTGTGCCTGCAATCTTACTTTTATTAACAGATAATAATATATATGAATGAAGTATAAATTTTATTCAAAATAACTTTTTTATTTCATAATTTTCAGACAAATGAAAAAGTATCTTATCACGTCTTTTACCAATTACTTTATAAAATTAAATAGTTGGAAACATTTGTCATTAATATAATAGATCCATGCCCATCACCAATAACTTCTTTATCTTTATATTTTACTTATTTCCTCTTATAATAATGCCAAAAGATATTCTTAGTTTATATCATAAGAAAATAAAACTTTCCACGTATTTCTCTCTCTACTCTCTAAATATAAAACCTTCATTCCTTATCCATCCATGATAAAAATATTGAAAGGGCCAAAAAGTACCTGCAATGCACTCACTATGAAACCTCCTTGTGCATAAATGTTCATATATAAATATTTTTAATCATGGGCAGGTCATGATGGTTTCCAACAATCATTTTAGGTTGTCACATGACTCACATCACTATTGAGTATTGACCCCCTATTTCAGTAAGATTTTTTTTAAGGTTCCAAATTTAATAACATAATAATAGCATATATTTACCACTTTGAACCTATTCTCAATTACACTAACTAAAAATAGTATAAGAAAATGTAAATGAGAGGACAACTGTAACTCTATAAACATACAAATTTAGATTTTTTTTCATTTATAAATGAAAGTCCAAAAGAAAATGCTGAAAACAAAAAATTTACATAAAGTCAAAATTAATTTAAGATCTCTTGGTACTATCATTTTAAATTTATCCATATATTTTGTATGGGTAAAGCATCCAACATTTACGGAGCACATTTATTTTTATCTCCGATTAAATTAACAATTATTCATCTTTTTGTATTATGGATCAAATAATGAGTTACCAAAGGGGTGTTACAAAAAGACAATGAGTTGTTGGATGGATGATCATAGTTCATTTTTTTTCTTTATTTCTCATCATCGATCATCGATCACTCTGTTTAATATATATCAGTGAATATCGATCAACGACTAGAGATTAATGATTAATCACTAGTGAGTTAATTATTTAATTTAATAAATATAGTGTTCAAATCAATTGATAAAGGTAAAATTATTAAAAAGATATAAATAACTATTTAATAGTTATTATTATATGTATCCCAAATTAAATAATTTATTTTATATGTTAACTACTTTAATATTTTTTGTAATTAATAAATAATAATAAAATAAATAGTTAATCAAATAATTATAAATTAATAAAATAATAGCAAATAATAAAATGGTCACAACTCATATGATATAAAAAAATAAGCATATTCAAATAGTGATTAATAATAAAATATTTTAAAGATATTTTTTAAAATAAATTTTAACATGCTAATAACTATTCTATGTTAAGCTTATCAAAATATTAAGTTTCAATCACTTTTTATTATAATTAATTATACTTATCAAATATCTTAAATAGTATATTGACTTAGTCAAGTAGATTTTAATTTAAAACCGTGCCAAAATAGTATCTTAATCAATTAATAAAGATGAAGATCTTTATAAATTGCGACGAAAAGAATATGTTTTTTATGATTTTATACGCATTGTGCAAGAATAAAAGAAGGACAAATAAAGAAATAATATTAAAAATGTGTCGATCCAACGAACTTTCATTCATCACACATTTTTTTTCCTCTAAATTTAATAGTGTCGGAATCGAATTAATAACTTTAATAATTAAATTAGAAATAAAACTTGATATGATTTTACTAATCAATTATCAACCAAATTCGGACATATATTTTTTTTCATTTTTTAACAATTATTTATAGTTACATGCTAAAAAATGAAGTGTTACGGGGACCACAAGATAGAAAGGAAAAAAAATGGACTTGGTCAGTTTTTTTTTCCCTCCTTTTTCCCTCGTTAGGAAGGCAAACGAACAGAGCGCTGAGAAGAAGAAGAACGGGTGGAGGGTGAGCAAAGAACCGCTGGTTGTTATCACCCGCGCGCGACTCGCCCTCTCTTCGTGCCTCGCCACTCCTCCTCTTCTGCTTCTTCTTTGACGCATTCTTCTTTGCCTCATTTCTCCAAACACCATCCGGCAGCCACACGACGCAGGAGGATCGCCGGAGCGAGCCAAAGTGGACGACGACGACGACGACCACCGCCTCCCCCCCGAGTACCCATTCGATCGTTTCATGGACGAGAGGATGGGAGACGACGACGTCGGGGACGGCCCCCTCAGCACGGCCGCGGCCGGTGATGCTGCGAGCGCCGCCGCCGCCGCCACAGAGAAGGCACCCTCCACCGCGGCGAACCACCAGTACCGCCCGCGGAAGGGAATCTCCTACAGCCAGCCGCTCGGCCGTGACGCCGTCCTCGCCAGCGCCTCCCGCCGCAGCGCCGTCCGCAAGCACAGCTTAGACGATGATCGGATATACTCCTCCTCTACCTCCTCCTCCGTCGCGGCCAGCCCCTACTTCGACCATGATGCCGCGCGATCCCTCTCCTACCCCTATTCCTACAACAACGCTGCCCCTCTCCCTCCCCACCATCAGGCATCCGCCGCCGCCGGCTCCTTCGGTGCCGCCTTCTCGCTCGATGGTAGGAAAATTGGCGGCGCGTCTGACAGCGATGGGTCGCTCACCCTCGAACGCGCAATGACCGAGTACGGCGGCGCCCCAGGCACGCTGCCGGAGTTCATGGGCGGCGGCGGAGGCGCGGGCATATTCCGCGTGCCCCTCCGCGCCGCGATGCATCCGGGACGACCGCCGGCGCTCGAGCTGCGGCCGCATCCTCTGCGTGAGACACAGGCAGGCTCCTTCCTCCGGTCCATCGCCTGCGCTAGCTCCCAGCTCTGGGCCGGCCAGGAGTCCGGGCTGCGGATGTGGAATCTTGAAGATGTCTTCGAGGCCTGGGGGCCGAACACGGCGCCGAAGAGAGGAGACGAGGAGAGCGCGCCGTTCAGGGAGTCTTCCCAGACGTCCCCGACCCTGTGCTTAGTGGTCGATGCTGCGAATGGGCTTATTTGGAGCGGACACAAGGACGGAAAGATACGGTCGTGGAGGATGGAGCAGCCAAAGGTGGCCAATTCCGGCACAAATGGAGATAATTGCGCCAACAGTGCTGGCACTTTTCAATTCAGAGAAGGCCTTTCGTGGCAGGCGCACCACCGTTCTCCAGTTCTATGCATGGTCATCACCTCTTATGGTAATTTGTTCATTGCTGTAGTTTGCATCAGAGTATTCTCTTGGTTAAGTGCTTTAAATTCGTAGTTCAAGTGAAGATGCATCACTCTGGTATTGTGATTGGACACGGCTGATTAACATCATAAATTACTTCTTTCATCACGACATATCATCACCTAACGGTAAAAAGTTGTTGAATAGAAACAGAGCTGTGCAAGTATTCATACAAATGATGGATTGATTTCTCTAAGAAGTTGATAAGCTGTTCTTTCTTGTTGTACTTTATATGCAAATGGGAATTGCTTATTTTTAAAAAAAAATCTTAATTACTTAATATTTATTGACTATATAGTCCACATCCATGAATAATACTTTGCATTCACTTACTGGTCACTGGATATCATGCCCATGTTTCTTGCAAGAAAACATATGAATGAACTCATACGTGAAAGTAAACTTGTAATTGACACGGGCAATCCGGTTGGCCTGTCACTACATGCAGTGATTTTCTCATGGCATTACAAATTATATTATTACATATTTACGTTGAAATCCTTGCTTTACACTGTGAAGTAGGGGGTAATTATATTCAAAGTGAAAAGATTACAATGAGTTATCATGAGAGATTAATATATACCTGGACATGGAATCAGGTAAATTATATCTCTCAGTGAACTCTTGGGGAGCTATGGCCACTTGCAAATCAATACATAAGATTCAGTCATTCCTTTATTCTTGTTTCAGTTATTCCTTCCTTTATATTTACTATTTAGATTCTACTATAGTGCTTGTGGTTGCTGAACCAAAAACTGTAATTCTAGATGTATATCATTAGGTTGAACTATTAATTGAACAAAGAAAGAGAAAAGTGACACATTGTTCTGCAATTAGATTGCTCATGCCCAACATATTTATGATGATTGATAGATACATATATATGGTTTACTATTTCTTTGGTTGAGTTAATTGGATCGCAGTACCTTTCTTACAGTTTTAATTCTGAATGACTTCATAAATTCGCAGCTCTTCGATAGTTTTTTTCTCCAGTTATATGCATTTCTTAATTTAGATGCTTCAACAATCCACATTCCGAAATGTTGACTGGTCAATCTCTTATAAACTTTTTTGTTCGTTGTATATCTTTTAAGAATATGAGTTTGAAGCTTCAGAAACTGGAACTAGTTATTCTTATAGAATCTGTTTGTTCTTAATGTATGAACTCCAGGTGAAATATGGTCGGGATCTGAAGGCGGGATTATAAAGGTCTGGCCTTGGGATGCAATTGAAAAATCTCTATCTCGTACGATGGAAGAGAGGCATATGGCTGCTTTACTTGTTGAGAGGTCATATGTTGATCTAAGGGCTAAAGTTTCAGTTAATGGTGTATGCAACTTGCCTACTTCTGATGTGAAGTATATGGCATCTGATAATTCAAGGTCCAAAGTCTGGACTGCTAGTAGCCTTTCATTTACCCTGTGGTATGGTTTTCTGTCTTTTTCCTTATACGTCAACATATTTTTGGGTACCGATTATCATTTCACTCATTTTTGTCCCTATTGCTTAGTCTTTATCATAACGTTTTTAATTGATGAGACCACAGTATATGTTTTGTGTAGGGATTCACGTACAAGGGATCTTTTAAAAGTATTTGGTATAGATGGGGTTGAAGCTCGGGTTGATATGCCATTAGCCCAAGAGCAGCGTGTTGAGGATGAGATGAAAACAAAATCTGTATCCTCATCAAAGAAGGAAAAGTCACAAGGCTCAATGAACTTTTTCCAGCGTTCTAGAAATGCTTTAATAGGAGCTGCAGATGCTGTACGCAGAGTTGCAGCTAAAGGGACTTTTGTAGAGGATAACAAGAGGACGGAATCATTGGCAGTATCCACTGATGGAACAGTTTGGACGGGATGCACAAATGGATCTCTTATTCAGTGGGATGGAAATGGGAACCGAATGCAAGAAGTTCAGCATCATGTGTCCTCTGTTCAGTGTATATGTACACACGGAACACGACTATGGGTCGGCTATGCAAGTGGTACCATTCAGGTCATAGATCTTGAAGGAAATGTGCTAGGAGGATGGACTGCTCATAGTAGTCCAGTTATTAAAATGACAGTTGGGGGTTCTTACATATTTAGTCTTGCTAAGCATGGTGGCATACGTGGTTGGTACTTACGATCTCCAGGACCTCTTGATGACATATTAAGAATGGAGTTGGCAAATAAGCAACTGTCATATACTAAACAAAAGAAATTCAAAATCTTGACTGGAACATGGAATGTCGGACAGCAAAGAGCATCACCTGATTCGCTCATATCTTGGCTGGGCAGTGCCGCATCCGATGTTGGACTCGTCGTTGTTGGGTTGCAAGAGGTAGAAATGGGGGCTGGATTTCTTGCCATGGCCGCTGCTAAGGAAACAGTAGGATACTCACAACTCATCTTTCATGTTATTGTTTTTTTACAATTTTTACATGTTGCATGAAGTAAAGGTTTATCCCACAATCTAGTATTGTTTTAAGAAGATGGCTGCTGAACTTACCTTAGTTGGCATATTTCACTTCAATGGGACTTTGATTTTTTTCATTTTCACCCTTTTTCTTCTATAGTCATAAAGACACATTGCATCTTGTTATTAGATTCTATCACTAACTTCACATTGGTGTCTTACTTTAGAAGAAGGTTACTGATAGCCACGATGGTTAACATTTGTTAATAAGCTCGTTCTCCTTTTATATACTCTATGCACAACTCATTTTTTTCCTTTCTTTTAAACAACAAACATATATTATCTAATTTCTATAAGTAATTATCTTTTTGGTTCATATAAAAGGCCAACTGAACTAAACCAAAGGTGATGGATATTTGATCAAGTCAAAGTCGTTTTGAGAAATTTGCTCAACTTAACATATGTTTGTATCCATATACTTGGATGATTCACTTCCCTAGTCATCCTTTTCAGCTTTCAAATTTTTGGTGTTTGCATCTAGCACTCTGAAGTTGAAAGATGCAACATTAGATAATATAGCAAATATACACACCACAAATTTTGAGAATAAGTACTCTGAAGGCAATGTTCCATCTCAAAAAAGTTATGTTGTCTCCTATTAAGAATATAAATACAAAGATGTTGCTCTTCCTATAGGCTTAAGCTTTTAGGATTGTTAGTAGCACATCTAATTTCACATATGGTATCAGAGTCAAAGGTCCTGAGTTCGAACCTTGGATGTTGTTCGTATTAAAACTTAATTTTCTCCCTTAGTTGTCCACATGTTAGGCTTTAAGCTAGACCAAAATTGTCAGCGGCTCACACGTGAGGAGGAGTATTAAGAATAAAAATATAAAAATGTTGCTCTTCCTATAGACTTAAGCTTTTCGGATTGTTGGTAGCACATCTAATTTAACATCTCCCTTTAACTTGGAGTGGTCGTATACAAGTATACAACAAATGACCAAGTATTGTCTTGGTCTTCTGTGGCTTTTTTTATCTTTAAGTTACTTTTTCTATGTCAAGAAAAAACATTAACAACTTTCTCGTTTAATCGAATGGCGGGGTTCACATTATCACCAAATGCCGACCTAGCTTCATGTCAACCTAGGATAGTAAACATTTGCTTTGAAAACAATTTTGTCATAAGTTCTACATAATGTGTTATATTAAGAAATGCAAAATACAAATTTTGCCAAGTGAAGCCTTCTGGATTTAATTTTAGCTCGAGAATCTATCAAATTAGATTATTGAAAATGGCACCAGGTGTTCATATTTGTCATAGAAGATAATTAATAAATTTTATCTTGAACATACTTGAGTTGATGATACTCATTGGTGTGATATCATAAACAAGTGCAGACAGCGAATTAAATTATTGATACACATACATAGTTTTATTATTGGTTACATCTTGCACCTCCTGATTTTCCAGCTTGGCTTCATCCCTGTTTGTACTTATGTTTTGTTAGGTAGGACTTGAGGGGAGTGCTAATGGTCAATGGTGGTTAGACAATATAGGCAAAACCTTAGATGAAGGAACATCCTTTTACCGTGTGGGTTCAAGACAACTGGCGGGCTTGCTTATCGCTGCATGGTATGCATTTTTTATATGTCGGTATATCTTTTTATTCAAGGATATGCCAAATCAATTAGATACAATTATGTGATTCTAGTTCTCTTTCTCTTTCATTTGAATCCATTATGTACAATTTGATTGGTCACTCTCCAAGGTCTAGGAAGAACATTCGGCCACATATTGGCGATGTTGATGCTGCAGCAGTGCCTTGTGGATTTGGACGCGCAATCGGTAACAAGGTATTTGTGCATGCCTTTTGCTTTTATGCATTTTACTCACTTCTGTGCCTTGAAATATCTTTGCTTAGTGGACTATATGCTCGAGCTACTTTCTTGAAAGGTTTGTATAGCAATCTGTCCATAGGCTTCGATTTAGCCCAGAGTTCCTACTATGCTAAGGGTCTAATGTATGCTCTTCATGTAGAGCTCTCCAAAAGTATTGTTCTACTATATATTCCTTATAAAAAACTGTTCAGAGGGAGCAGAAAAATGTAGAAAGTATTCCATATACATTTTCAGGTGCAAGAACTTATACTTCATTGACTTAATGTTACATATTACATATCTAGTATTGGTGAACATGGATCTTATAACACTATAGTTTATCTAATAAGTTATTTGTAAGATAAACTGATAAAATAGTTATTGGGTGCAAACCTGTCAGATATACTGGAGAATGCATTGGGGAAGTATGATTCTTCCTCGGCTAAAGTTTTTTCGTTATGTTTTTGGAAAAAGTATTCACATCAGATTTATGTGGAAAATCAGATTACTCGAAAATTTATAGGAAGAAGCTTGAAAGAAAAAGTAAAACCAACACCAATTACTGATGGAAGAAACAGTATCTACCTTAAAAACTATCACACTGCCTTCAGAAAAGAACCAGAAGCCATGTTATAGATGAAAATTAAACTGCAGCAATTAGGATTTCTGCTCGGAACATTTAGACTGAAAAGTATGTCATACTTATGTAAAATAACTTGGGAAAAGTTTATTTATCGACCAATTGGGCTCTCATCTTCTAGGCCAATGAAATGACCAAAATGTACTGTGGGATTTTCAAATAATTGGCTTGCTCAAAACACCTTTTATATCTCTGTATTGGACTCGGGCAAATACATCAAGGTTTTGAGGACACTATCTGCACACCATGTTTAGCAATTCGTGTACAT
Organism: Pontederia paniculata; assembly: GCA_001647135.1. Lineage (NCBI taxonomy): Eukaryota > Viridiplantae > Streptophyta > Magnoliopsida > Commelinales > Pontederiaceae > Pontederia > Pontederia paniculata. The sequence continues at coordinate 37,545 of LTAE01002715.1, read as the reverse complement.
TTGTGGATATATACATCATTATGTGTCATTGATATCAGTTTTTCGTTCCCGGCAAAAAACTCTTGACAGGGCGCTGTAGGATTGAGAATGAGAATTTATGATCGAGTAATATCTTTCGTGAACTGTCATTTTGCTGCACATTTGGAAGCAGTTAGCCGGAGGAATGCTGACTTCGACCATGTTTACCGAACAATGTCTTTCAGCCGGCCGACTATTGGACCTCAGGGAACATCAGGTATGGTGGACCTCTTGATGTGCACATTGTTGAGATGCTAATTTTTGTATCCAGAAATGCATTTTTAATAATGTCCATATTTGTGTTTCTTCTGCAGCTGGTGCTACGTCTGTTCAGTTGCGTCGTGGGGTGAACGTATGTAGTTTATATTTGATTCTTTAAATTAAATTATCTTTTTCCCACATTTTAGCTTATAAGATACCAATGAATTGTGACTTTGACAGGTCGCTGGATCTCAACCTGATGATGGACGACCTGAGTTGTCAGAAGCTGATATGACTATTTTTCTCGGTGACTTTAATTATCGCCTTTATGGAATCACTTATGATGAAGCAAGGGACATGGTATCTCAAAGATGTTTTGATTGGCTTAGAGAAAAGGATCAACTCAGAGAGGAAATGAAAGCAGGTAAAGTTTTCCAAGGAATGCGTGAAGGGCAAATCAAGTTTCCACCTACATACAAGTTCGAGCGACATCAACCAGGCTTGTCAGGTATACTTTTAACTTCTCTATTTAGCACGGGTACTCTTAATTTTATAATCTAGAAAATAATACTATCTGAATATTTCTTTCCTGAAAAGCATGCAAATGATTAAATCCAAGTATAAATTTCTTTCTTAGGATATGATTCTGGTGAGAAGAAACGAATTCCTGCTTGGTGTGATAGAATATTGTATCGCGATAGCCGTTCAATTTCAGTAGCTGAATGCTCACTAGAATGTCCAGTAGTTGCTTCAATTCTGTTGTAAGTCTTTAAAGAAAATACTTTGTAAAATATTTAAAAATTCAACAACAAAATTAATTTAGTTATTCTCGTTACTTAAGAAACTTTGAATCTTCGTGTGCTAGGTATGAAGCCTGCATGGATGCAACTGACAGTGACCACAAACCAGTAAGGTGCAAGTTCAGTTTGGAAATTTCACATGTAGATGAGTTGGTACGGAGGCAAGAATTTGGAGATGTCATTGTGTCAAATGAGAAAATAAGGTCCTTGATCGAAGAATCTTGTGCTGTCCCAGAAACAGTTGTTAGCACAAACAATATCATCCTGCAGAATCAAGAAACCTCTATCCTGCGAATCACAAATAATTGTGATAAACACCAAGCTACTTTTCAAATCATTTCTGAAGGGCAGTCCACAATCAAGGAGGATGAGAGTGCATCTGAGCTTTGCGCAAGACCTTGTTTCGGTTTCCCTTTCTGGCTTGAGGTATGTTTTTTTTATTTCTTCTGATTAATGGATCTATCAAGATGCATATTTAAATCATGCTATGCTTTTGTCTGTTTCCTCACTTCATGTTATATCTAAATATATGATTGGCGAGAATGCTATTTGTTGTCTCGGATATCATTGATCTATCAAACTAATTTAACAAATTAAAGGATAAAAGCAGATAAGCTTCAGGAAAGCAGCAGTTTGAGAAGGAAGGTCGTTGTGATAATTGATAGGCATAATTAGGCCTTACTCCTTTTAAAAAAAAAGGCATTAAATGACACTTGTTGCAGGTGTTGCTTATCATCTAATACAGAACATTACTAATGAAGGTCAAGGGAAAATCTACGGAAAGATATCGAGCAATGAGGAAAGTTAGCAATTGCAAATACATCAAAAGTTACATGAAGCCCAGAAATTATTAGAGCTAATAACTAAACAAAAAAAATAGTTCATAAAGATTGAATGGTGTCTGATTGTGCCCAAGCTGCTTTTTGTTTTACTTGGATAATGATATTTTAAGGATATGAATATATGATACTATTCCCGATAGTATCTTGCAACTTCATACTCCTCTATGATAAGAAGTGTTACTTTAAATGCATATTCCCTTGTTTACTCCAAGCTGGCCTGATTTAAACTGTGAAATGCTTCACAGACCCAATAGTTTTAATAGTGTTGCCATGTGCTACTTAGAGCCATGTAAAGAAACATAAATAATCGTCTTGAACTAACAATATTACATGATCACTTACTGCTCCAATTGTTTGTCATCTGGATTTACTTTCTCATTGATGTGCTATAGTATAATCAGTACCATATGATATGAAGAGTCTTCCTCCAGCTTATTGTCATCTTTGTCTGTATTGTCGTTCTAGTCTGATTCATGAATTGTAACCCTTTAAGCAATTTTGTTATTTGTCATTACTTCTGTTTGCGTAGGTCCATCCAGCAGTTGGTATAATCAAGCCTGGACAAACTACAGAAGTATCTGTGCATCATGAGGAATTTTATACCCAAGAAGAATTTGTTGATGGGATCCCACATAATTGGCGGTGCGAAGATACAAGAGACAAGGAAGTGGTATTATTAGTCAATATAACTGGAACCGGTTCAACTGAGAGCAAAATCCATCGAGTCCATATTCGCCAATGTTTCTCATCCAAGTCTACACCCAATGACACAAAAAAGTCTTCCAGAAAAAGTCAATCAAACCATTTGCACAGGTCTGATGTCGGCAACATCAGCAGTTCCTCGGACATATCCCACGATTTATGTCCTATGCGTTGCCCATGATATAGCATCTATAAAATGATGCTTTCTGCAGTTGATTCCTCATTGGAAAAAAGAAATAGACATTAACCATTTAAGCATTTCATTCTTTTGATCACGAACCATCAAACTTCCTACTCTAATATTCTTTTTTGTACATATCCGATCGTGCATATTCTAGTTCGTATCCTAGATGAGGAAAACCACAGCTTTCAAATCTCTCCACCTGCAAGGTCCCTGTAGTAAAATATTCAGTCAGTTAACTGTTTTGGGAAAGTGTATATTGCAATTTTGATTCAGTTATCAAATGACACTTCTTCTTAGGTTCGAGTAACAATATGCCATTTTCATTTTGTAGCCTCGTCATTCTTGTACTGATGTGGTTTGTTTCTCCCCCCTTTGGATAACCTGCTGTCCTATTGACTTGTTGTAAGTGTACTAATTCTGTAAACATCACTCCATGACGCCATAGAAGTGTGTATCTAAATACCATGCAACATTCTGCTCCAAGCTTTATACTTATTTTTTGCTGTCCTTTGTTTCAACAGGATGTGATATATCTTACAAGTTTTTATGTCATATTATACTTTGTTTTGTGAGCATATCCTGGGATGACAAAAGTTACCTGTTGTTTTTTTTTTCTCTGTTTGATATTCTCAGATGCAAGTTTTCTATAATTTCTTCATGAAGGTGTAACTTGACTAAAAACTTTGCGCTACAAACTCATTTCCGCCTTCCTCATCTATTTATTATGACCAAAATTATTGTTCTTATATATATATACCAATTTGATATTAATAAATGTATCAGTGCCATACATAAAATTTCATAATCAAGGTTTACTAGTAAGTAGGATAATTTGTTTAGTTTCTTTGAAAACAGAAAACACTAAACATTATGATGAACTCACAAAACTATTCAATTAAAATTTGAACTTATCACTTATTTTAATATTACATCACATACTTAAATTAATTAACTTATTAGTTTCGATTAATTTTAATATCAAAGTTATGATCCAATCAAAATTATATTAATTACAAATTTGAATTGTTCACAATGATGTTTATTACAATAAATAGGACATTTTATTTATTACACGTATAAATGTCGTATGAAGATAAATATAATTATCGTACACAGAGTTTTTCATTTTTAAAAAATATTTTATTATGTAACATATATTTTAAATAGTTAATCATGACATTTTCTAATTCAATTAAATATTGCTATTATCTTATTAATAAATGAAATTAGCTTTTTTTATTCTCAAATATTATTTAGAATCATAAGTTTTATGTCCTTGACTAGTCTCCTTCTCCACTCTCAATTCATCTCCCCTTATCCATTCTCCCGTCATTTTATTCTACCGATGGTGCCACAGTTCTGGATGCAAATAGAAATGTCCGAGTGCAGAACAAATGGCGTCTGGATCATTTTTTTTTTCGGAAGAAGAGATTTGATCGAGGTCTCAAGACAGTGCGATTGCCGCGATGAAAATTTTGCTGCACGTCACATGTTTGACAGAATGCGTATATCTCGGGTATTCTTCTTCCTGCACTCGTTTCCTAATAAATGTTATGCAATTGTACCAATAAAAGATCGCTTCATGCAATCTCCAGATGAGCTCAATGCGACAGTGTACGTAAAAAATTAATTAACCCGGAAATTAGATATGTACAAGAGTTCTTTTCCTTGTAACAAAAAGAATAATCCATTCAAAACTTGTTTTATTTAATTTGATCATAGTTCATAAAAAAAAAAGACCAGTTCAACAGCAATAAAAAAAGGATCCTTGATTCTGACTGAAAAAAGGGATCCTTGATTCAAATATCGGCATTACATGGTGAACTCTGCATACCATTTCCTCGTCACAAAAAATGATCTGAGAATTGTTATCCAAACAAAGTTTGAAAATAACAGCTTTCATATCTACTAATCCTGTACATGTAAACTCTTGATTTAAAGGCTTTAGGTTTTTTGGCTGTCTTATATATACTGTCACAGCAACTTTGTTTATCCCCAAGTATTTTGTGTGAATTACTTTTACCTCTCTTTGTTAACTAAAGTTTCTCTTCCTTTTGTTTTTGCTTCTTTTGAGTCATATTCTGTTCCTTTGGCTAAAATCAAATGTGGAAGTTTATTAATCTCAAAGTTGGAAGCTTTAATTTAAGCTTTGGATTTTTCCCTCCGTCTTATACTACTGGTACGCCAACTTTATTTATACCTAACTATCAGTTCTGTTATGTGAATTACTTTTGCCTCTCTTTCTTAGCTAAAGATTCCTCTTTTTTTTGTTTCTTTTGAGTCATTTGTTCTTTTGGCAAAATCAATTGTGGAAGTTTGTTCATGGCAAGACTCAAAGTTAAAGCATTAGTGTAGGTTCTCCAAAGTAGCTTTTATCCTTCCTCTCACTCGTTCTTGCTGTTCATGTGCTAGTTAAATAGCTTTCATCTTTTCTTTTCTTTTTTTTCCCTTTCAAATTAGACTTTATCACTTTGTAACTTTAGCAACGCATTGGTGCTAACTATATCGCTAACTGCAAGTCTTAGTGTTCTTGCTCAGCAGGTGCTGAACTTTACATAAAGGTCGAGACGTCCACATCTAGTTACTTTGACCTTAAAAAATGTCTTTGATTGAATACTTGTGCATGCCAATATTTTATTTATATGCATGCCATGAGTTTTATAGTGGAGGCTATAGTAGATCATGTTCTTTCATGCATGCACACGAGACAAAAAGAACAATTAAATATATATTCTCGGGAGTTGTAGAAGATGCTATAATTAAAAGGTTTCACGTAAAATGCATACTATTTCTAGGCCTCAGCAAAATAAGCTTTTAATGATTAAGGAATTTAGAAAATAACTGATCACAATCTAATAGCAAGTACAAATTAATCTTTTTGAGTTTTGCTACATCTCATGACTCATATTGTGCTTTAGTTGCATCCATTATTTTGTTTATGGAAACACTCGGAATAGTTTTTTTCATGAACTTCATACTTTTATAGTCGATTCAAGATAGCACATTGAACATTCCCCGTGATTAGATTTTTCTCAAATCCTCAAAAAATTGTTTGATACATTTTTGGACAAACAAGTATAAGAATTCCTTCCATCTGGTGCTTTTTTCTTTGATACAATACTGGACCATATTACTCTCACGTTCCAGTATGTCCCTCTTTTCTTGAAGGCCATCATCTGCCTCCCTTTAACTTTCGTGAGTACTTTACTCGTCGTCTTCATGCTCAACAATCTCTACTTATTCCTTCCTTTTGCTTTTGTCTCATGTCCCTCATATGTCTTATCTTTTAAAGTTCAGTTATTTCAAACCCCACTGGTAAAGGAGGATCCTGCTTACAGCTCTGAATTCCTTTATCATTATTGACTTGCAGGAGTCTAAGGTTTGACAAGTGCCAATATCTCGATCTTCAGAACATATCTGGTAAATTTCAAGCTACATTTAAACTAATTCCAAGTATTTGTCTACCCAAAATCACTGGTGTCTCAAAGATCCAAACTGATAAAAGACTAATAGTTGATAAAGACAAGACGACCAATTTATCGAATGCCAGGCCACAAAGCAATAGTACACCACAAGTGTGAAATGTACTCTCAGAAACCATAGCCAACTGTAGGTCCTTTTTAATGTTTAAATAACCAAGAAGGCAATAACTGACATAGAACAGAGTCAACAAGAACAGAAGTCTATAGCCCATAACATATAACAAAGTTCACACTGTGAGCAAAGAGCTAGCTCTATTGCTTTTTGCCGTCCTAACCATTTATTAAAGTTTTTTTTGCTTTATTCAATGTTGTCTCGTGTGGCACTTAATGACATGACCTGCATTGGTTGATGCACTTCCATTATGTAAGATGATGACAGATAGTACTACTGGTGGTCATAGTTATGACATTTCAATGATTCTTGTTGAATTCAAATTCTTAAAAAAGTAAGCTAATTCTGATGCACTGTTGTTAATAATGCTATCCCTGATATCTATTTCTTCATAAATATCCTATTTAAAACTCGTAGGAACAACTGAACGAGTGAATGAAATGTCAGATGCTCCGAAGTGTAACCGAGTGTTTGCCTTTGATTTCATCCTGAATATAGTGTTTTCGAGCAATCTGATAGGCTTTTCATTTAGCATATGAGTACATACTACATACAGGTTCTCTTATACATTTGATCGCCAGTAGTCAACACTACAAGGAAAGAAAGAAAAAAAAGAGTACATAATACAAACATAAAATAGCAAATCTCTTGGTGAGATAGCGTAGCTCCATTCAAGCAATACAGTTGATAGACAGACATCCTGGCAGTAAATTCCAGAGCATTTTTTTCTGCTGAAATGGAAACAATAAAGAGGCTTTAAAAAAAGAAACATGAGAAGTCTAAATTCATGCAGATTTCTTAATGAGGTAATAGGTCACTAAAAGACTGCAGCACAAAACACAGGCTAACCTTCTTTGGCATTTTGCATATGAGCTCTGGAGGAATCTTGTACAAGTCCTCATCAACAGCCTTGGGCTTCTTGATGCTCCCCTCCTTGTAGTACAGATTCTCAACTTGCTTTCCAACTACTCCTTTTTTAACCTTTTCATCAAATTACAAAACAGCATTATATATATATAT
>LTAE01002715.1:6378-27870 GCA_001647135.1 Pontederia paniculata | reverse complement strand
ACTCTTTTTATATTTATCTATCATCTTCGATCTTTTTTATCTTTATTTCAAAAAAAATAAAAATATTGCGAAAGAAATAAAATACATTGAGAGGAAAATAATACTAAAGATAAGAGAAAAAACATATAAGAGATATAAATAATGATAAATATATAAATATTATAATAAATCAAATAAATATATAATAATATTATATTTATTAAAGGTCATAATTAGTAATATATAATAAAGAGTATAAATGACTTTTATTTAAATTATTCAAATATGTCATGATTTAGTTTAACACATTCACTACCATAAAATTTTATTCAAACATGAGTTTAATAATAATCCATCACACTTCACCACACTCCACCACTCCACCCTATACTCCACCATCTCACACCACTCCTCCATTAGTTAATTGCCAAACAAAGCCTAAAAGATTAAAATTTTCTTACCAAGTGATTTTTTTAATAGCTACTTTATTCCAACCTTAGTTTCTTAAAAGGCTTGTTACAAGAAAAAGGATGAAGAAGATAAGGTACCATGGAAGATGAGGAAACAGCTATTAACTAATTAACATAGAAATTATTATTTTTCACACACTACATATGACCTGCATTATGTGCAAGCAGCAGGTCTCAGTGCTCAGCTCAGGTTGCAGGACCACTTGCCTCTTGTATGGGACATGAAAGTAGTGAAACAAAAAACAGAGATGACCCACTCCCCACCTTTGTGATTATTTAGTTCATAATTATAACGTAGGTTTTTCATACCATATTGAACACATTTACTTGCTTTAATAATTATAATCATCATCATTGTCTTCCTCAATGCCTAAACAATATTTAGAATATGCCTTGGATGTCATCAGGGGAAACTTTTCCTCCCATCCAATTTCAAATGGAGGGGAGAGGAGGGATGCAGAGTGCTGCTTTTTTATGTTCTAATTCAAAATAGGTATTGACAATGTTCATAGCACAAAAAGAAAAAACATATTCCACTTCTAGATCTTAATCAGAAGCTTAGTCCATTTCATACATTTATAACACAATTGGATTATTAAAAGTCGAAAACAGGATGATTTCCTAACAGGATCAATTAGTCTAATGTATTTTAATAATATCAATATTAATATCAAGCGGATTCTCAGAAGTTGATATAATATCAAATAAAGATTTCTTTAACACAAATATAAAATTATATTCTCAATTATTATGTAATGAGTAGTCTCTGAAGACAACCTCCGAAGAGATGTTTATGCGTGATCAATTATTCAAGCTGTACAATTAAGAATAATCAACTAGCACAGTTTAAGTACCTATTTGAGAATTTTATATTTTTTTTCGACGATTTGATATAACAAGACATTTTTTGATATAACAAGACATTATGTTCAGGTTAAATGAATCAAATTGTGCTCAGCAGTCCTAAAATATTTTAGGGGCCGTTTGGCGCATTCCCGGTTTTTATTAACCGGTAATTTAGATCACCACTAAAATAGATTACCACTTTATAAATTATCGGTAATATTATATCATAGTGTTTGGTAAGTAGCAATAACACAAATTATAATTTAAATTATGAAATATAAAATTACTAAAATACCCTCCAAAATTGTTGAATTAAAATAAATATAAACAAAAGAAAAAAGTGAGTTAGGTCAAAATATGAGTTTATATTATCAATCATTCGTAAAATAATTTAAAAATTAGAAGATAATATTGAACACTANTTAAAATAAATATAAACAAAAGAAAAAAGTGAGTTAGGTCAAAATATGAGTTTATATTATCAATCATTCGTAAAATAATTTAAAAATTAGAAGATAATATTGAACACTATTATTTCATAATAAAATATAAATATTTTTTAAAGTTCGGTTGAAAGGATAATTTGGTCAAAATGCATGTCATCTTGCTGGTAATCTGGAAAGACACCTCCCATGAGTGCTATCTTCATTATCAGTGAGGTGGTAATTTAGATTACCAGAGAAGTAAAAATCACCGGTAATCTGTTGCAGCCAAACGTGGTAATCTAATGGGCCCTGAGAATTTTAAATTAAATGACCAGTAATCTATCTGGATTACCTCATACCAAACGCCTCAGTGTCATATTATTAATCCATATATAGTTTGAAAACAAATGATCTCACTATTTTTTCGACAATTATTGACTTCTTTTAATTTAAACAAATGATATTACAAGAATAATCTCCTAAAATTATTCTTAATTTAAACAAATGATCTCATAATTTAAACAAAAATTATTCTCTTATTCTTAATTTTAGGAGATTATTCTTAATTTAAACAAATGATCTCATATTATAACAAGCCTTAAATTTTTTCGACGATTTGATATAACAAGACATTTCGGCGATAAAAATTGATGTCAATCATTTATTCATAAAATAATTTATTAATAAAAAATATTACAATATAATAATTAAATACTTCAAAATTATGAAGCATCCAAAGTATAATCTCATGGCACCGAAGCAAGTAAAATAGGGTTTTTTTTTTCTTCACGTGTTTTTTCAATTATAATTCTAGAGATTTTTGTCGGAGAACCAATCAATGACGACGACTGATAATTTAAAGTGCAATAACACTTTTTGAGCCATGGTCAATGATTTCCGAATTGATAAAATTTAACTCAAAACATAAGAGAAAAAAAAATATTTAACACGTTAACCTACTCACGTGTGCCGCGCCATGTCCGCGCAAACGTTTCCCGCGGAGCCATGAACGCGAGGTCGTGATTCAAGACTATCATGCACGTTTGAGCATCCGACGGTTGAAAATGCGACCGCACTAAAAACCTTTATGCGGACACCACTACATACTCACCCCTTCGGCGTCGCCTTTATCTCGGCTGGGCCCGTAGGCAGCGCCAAATCCATGGGCTTTCTTCTTTGGGGCCCACGACGAGCGCAAGACTTGGAGATGGATCAAAATTTGGCTCTCAATCTGCCTGATCAGATCAAAATTTTAAACTTATCTCCCTCTTCATTGAAGTGTTCTTGATTAGACCTAGCCATGGGAGGTGAGAAACTTATCCATCTATTATTCTTGTCACTTTTCCATACATTTGCTAGATCTGTGACAGAAGACTCGCCCTTGCACCCCAATATTTGATAGTGTGCATTTGCGTAGAATCAAATTGCCTTGGATTACATTTTCATTTTCACTACTATGACTGATTCAATTAAGGGTGTGTTTGGATCACTCTATTATTTAAGGATTTCAAAGAATTCTTGTGGGAATTTCGAATTCCTTTGTTTAGTTATATCATATTTAGGAATGTACTTAGCAATATAACATTCCCGTTGAAATGAGATTCCTATGATCTATAGGAATCTCATTCCCTCCAATACTTGTGTCAATCTAACATTACTAACTTAATATTTATGTTTAAAATAATTATATTTTTTCTTTAACTCCACCAAACGGACTAAACCAAATACCGTAATCTTACTTTCCAAAGAATATGATTAATATGAAATAGATTCCTAGGAATTTAAACATTTCTATCAATATTATAAAGTATGAACCAAACACACCCTAAGAAAGAAGAGTTCTCCAAAGAAAGAATGCTCAAATTCCAGTACTAATACCATCTTCTCTCAACTCTAGGACTCGAACCCTTTAATTTTGTTAGTTAGAACCACACACATTAACAGCATAATGCCTGACTATAACGTACAAGGAATCTGTTCGTAATGGACAAATGAAGACAAAATCAATTTGGGCTTCATCTTCTCAATTATTATATGATGCTTTTGTACGAGATGAAACATGAATTTGTTACTATATGATGCTTAAAGAGTGACCGTAATGCTGCTTCTGTACGAATGCCTCGTTCTTTTTGAATCAATTGAAAGAAATATTGAGACCACTCGAGCTAAGATAAAAGTAAAAAAAAATAGTCAAAAGAATATATGAACAAATCAAAACGGAGAATAGAACAAAAACAGAAACACAACACAGTCTAGCTGGCGTTGGCAAGTGAAGTAGATTCCAAGTTTTTTCTACATGCGTGCACTAGAAAAAGAAAGCAAAATCTATCTTTCAGCTAAGAATCAAGCAGAGGGAAACAAAGAAACAGATAAAAAAAGTAGATAAAATGGAGATTAACAGAGAGAGAGAGAGAGAGAGAGAGAGACTGTGGGGGGACCTGGTTATGTATTTAGAGAGGGAGAGAGAGACCGTGGGGGGACATGGTTATGTATTTCAATTATATTCCATACTGGTTAGATGGAAACAGCAGGTTGAAAAATCTATTTAACCCTTTCAACGTATCCATGCTTCTCAATCTATATGACCCTCTCAATGTCCCATGCTTCTATCCCTGCTATGAACCTGCACCTTTCACTCGTAATTTGACACTGGAAGCAGCCATGGCCTCCGAAAACCCCATAAACACTGTAACATTTCTTTGCCTATTATTTCTCCTGTTCTCCCTTTTTACTGGGTGCCTTTCTCTTAAAGGTGACTATGGCCAAAACTTGCTACTTAATCATAATTCCTTAGCTGCACTCAATGAATCACTACTTAAGACTTGTTTTGCTGTATGTTACAGGTTCTGAAGCAGAGGTTACTCAACTTACAGTAAGGAAGATGCAGCTCTTAACACGACAGGTAACAATTATAAATTTGCATGAGCTCAAAAGTATGAGTATCTTCATCACAAACCCTTGATGCAACACTTCTGCATGCACCCAGGAACTAAACAAAGAGGATTCATGGAGGAGGGTTGTAGGATCAAGAAGAATGGTAATAGGCTCCAGAGCTCCAGTTTGCACTTACAATGATTGATCAGGTTGCAGATTCAAGTGTACTTCAGAACAGGTTCCAGTGGATGCTAATGACCCAATGAATAGTGCATACCATTACAGATGTGTCTGTCATAGGTGATTCCCATTCCAGAGGAGGGTTCAAATTCTTATCCTGTAGCGTGTGGTAGGAATGCCATGGAGAAATGTGATGGTTCTTTATGTCATGTTACCTCAACCCTCAGCTTACTTCAATGCTTACAACAACCCTCAGCTTTTTGAGTGTGTGCTTGATCAATTTTTTGTCTTGTGACCATTTCTAGCTTATTGTTCCCATCAAAATATTGTCCTTGTACAGGGTTTTGGTTTTCCCTATATTTCCACTATGTTATGTGCAAAATTACTTTTTGGAACTGGGAGCATAATAATTTTTGTATGACATGAAATGATTGCTTGATATGCCAAAACAAATACAACTTGAATGTTAATCCAAAGAGAACTCCTGGAAAATACAAAGATTAGGTATCATGACGATCTAATTTTCAAAAGTTATAATGCTCCCTCTTTAAGTTTATGGTTGTGATATGCAATAAACTTTGACTTCCTTTTTAATACAAAGGGAAGAATATAGTAAAAGAATCCCTTTTACTTCATTTGAAAGATTGAGGTAGCAGAAAACTGAGGGAGAGAACATACACAAGCATTCCCAAGCTAAGCTGGGAGGGGTACGGTATCACCTTCTTACCGGTCAAGAAAAAATCACAATTGTGGCTCTGTGCAGCATCCAAAATGGAGACGGAAAAATATTAATCAAGTGATTAGCTCAAATTTCTGATAATGTGCAACTTCCCAAGACTATGAAGAGTTGCATTATCCTTTCCAACTACATGAGCTGTATGCTTTTCTGTTCATAAATGGGTAAGTAAGTTTTGATAGCACAACGCAAAAGAAATATGGTTTTTGTGCTTCCACATTTCCTTGTACCAATACCATAAATGTTCAGTGGTAGAATATTAATAGAAGACAATAATGAAAAGCATAAAAACTATAAGTTCATTTAATGATTACATCTTTATAAGGAATCCAAGCTGGATGAATTTACAAGAATCAACAGTATAGTCGTTGAGAACAGCTCAAGTATAAGTTGCAGCAGTTCTGATAGTTTAGCACCAGATTCAAAACATAATTTAAGATACAAACGGAAAGATAATCTTTACACGTAATAACTGTCCCATGTTTCATACAATGATGCATAAGAATATCATTGGCATATTTGGGGACAAAGTAATATGATCATTTAGTTAAGTATCCACTGACCTATTTTATGTGATCGTGGCAAGCATCCTGTGAACTTGGAAACAGAAATGCCAGATAAAGTGACTTCCCTCCACCACCCTGGAGTCTCCAGTATTATATTTTGAATTGATATTTTTCTCTCAAAAGTCATGTCAATATATCAAGGAACTCTTCCTAGCACCCTCTGTACAGCTTTCTTTATGCCTTCTTGGTCGAGGGTTGTTGTTAGATATACCTCTTGAACCTGTCAAGAAACCAAGATACAATATATTTTCATTTCAATCTTTTGTGTGTATGGATATCATAGAGAAGTACGCTTCCACTATGTTTTGAACTCGTACCCAAATAAAAATAATAAATAACACAAGAATAAACCTCAGAGGAGACTTGTTTTGCCAAAGATAAGGCTATGATTACACAAGATGATGGAACAAATGAGATGAAGAAAATGGAAATGAACCAATGCTCTATATACTATTACAAAAAATAACCTGTCTTCCAGCTCGAGCAAGAAGTGTGAACTGTTTGTTTTTGGCAGGTACCTGCAGGATACAGAAAAGATAATGCAAGTCTTCACGCTAATTCTGGAGAATACAAGGAAATAAAACACTCCAATAAATAGTCACATCTTACATTTGAAAGCCAAAGCTCCAGATCTTGTGAGACAACACGCTTTTCCAATCCTTGGCGGCCTAATTGTACATCAGATATTCTGTGGGGCATCGTGGACACTTTAGAGAATAGAAATGCAATCATTCAAAAATAATGTGTTATGATATAACATAGATGATTCTTTTCACATGTACTTCAAAATCTCAAGAATGATTCAACTGCTGTTAAAAAACTTTAGTAAAACACATTACCCGTCCTCTTGTAGCAGCTCTTTACAAATGGTCTCTAGTCCTGGGAGGGGTTCAATACTCATACTTGAAGGTACTTTGTGACTATCAGATACAAGTTGGCCTTCCTGTTGGAACATAAGGTGAATGATTAAAAAAAGTAACATATATGCTAAGCATTTAAAAAATAATTATGAAAGGCATATCCCACAAATACAATTGAAGCAGATATGTGATACACTAGTTACCTGAGGAATTACTTTGTCCAGTCTCTCCATGAGAGGATCATCTTCTAATTGTTTGATTGATAAACTAATTCTTGCTTTCTCCCTGTTCATTAAAGAGAATTTCAATCTAAACCCTGTTGCTTAACTTCCAAAAGTAGATCACCACATAAACTATGAGCACATGCAATCCCGTTATAACTACAGATACCTTACCAGGTTAAAAATCGAATTTCAAAAGCAAGTTACACCTTAGAACTTGAATCCTTGAACTGAATTTATCAGGGACCATTAGTTTTCATACCAGGATTACTGGATTAGATTCGAACTAAAAAAGTCTACATAAATAATTCTGGCATATTTTCTCAACTGTGCTGACACCTTACACTCTTCCAGAGCAAATTATGAGGAGAGAAGAAGCAACTTGAGGTCCAAATTAAAACCATAGCAAATATGTAGAACTATGGCAATGGTTGTATTTCTATGTTAAGAAAGTTTCAGAAAAAAGGACACAGCACTATTCAAACTATGGACATTACATTAAGCACGTTATTTGTATCTAGAAGGTTGAAGGTAGCTGTGATTTTGTACGATGGTTGAAGGTAACTCTACATGTAGTAAATGCTGAACTTGATGATATGGAAATTTTAACTTTAAGAGATAAGAAAAGGTATTTCAAGATATCCAAACAATTTTGCTTCGTTATGAAGAATATGGAAAAACCTTTTTTTGGGAATGTGGAGAATGTCTGTAACTCTGTATAGTAGGATTTTTCCTTTTGATTGAATATGCAAAACTCTAAACCAAAAATAGGAAATACATTGCTCCAATATGCTTGGTTTAATTATAGTATCATAAAATATAGTGGCTAGGTTAATTCAAAATATGTTTTCCGCATTTCATGTTCTCTAACTATTTTCTAATAAATGCTCAAATTCAGCTAGGTGAATTCAAACGCAAACATAAGTTACAACCAACCTAATTTTTGTAGTACAAATTTCAATTATTTTTAGTTTATGACTTGTCATATTTTGGTTCCTCTTGATATTTCATCTTTTGCCTGTCCCTGCTTAAACTTCATGTATATGGGTGCACTTATTTTTACGAAAACGTAAATGGGTACTTCCAAGGAAAAATGTAGTAACTCATTCAATTTGACACTGTTATGTTGATTATCAACTTAGTCAAGATAACTTTAATAATCATGATTGTTCCATATAAAAAAAATGGAAAGCAAAAATGAAATTTTCTTTTGAACGAGCAAAAAGGAAATTTCATTATATCGTTCATGTTTTCTTCTTCTTCATTAACAAAGATAAGTTTAATATTCATTCGTCTTCCCTCTACTCAATCGAACTATGTGTAATGAATTCCTTATGCTCTTAGTGATTAGGAAACTAAATATTCTCTAGCAGCTGGGGCAGGTGTGTTAAAGACGGCAAATATAGCAACAAACAAAGACAAGGAACAACTCTTCTATACAACATTACAAATGCAAGTAATGAATGTGTTGATTCTAGTTTAACTTGAAGTGCTTGCCTGCTTTCATGCATCTTTTATTCACTAGGTCTTTACTTTTATCATTATTGTTTAGGTGCACAAATTCTAACATCTACAAATTCATCTTTGAAGAGGTAAAACTGAGAAATACCACAATGAGGTTGCATGATAGTCGATCACTAACACATGTCAAATTTATTTTGAAGAATTCCAACTGAATGATACATTACGATGAACATCAAACAAAAATAGCAAGTTACCTGTCTATTTGAATAACTTTCACCTTTACTTGATCGCCTTCATTCAAGAAATCCCTTACATCTTGTACTAGATCCCAGGATACCTCAGAGACATGTACAAGTCCAGTCAAATAATAACAACCTGTCCAGATATAAATATGTATTTGCACAATATGTTTAGCAGAAGCAATATTTATGCAAATGATAGTGTTAATTTTCTTCATAAAAGTCAGGTACCATCAGGGAAGCGTAGATGCACAAATGCACCATAGTCCTCCAAAGAAGCAACCTTTCCATCAAAGACATCCCCAACATTGACATGACTAGAATATTTTGACCAAATTGCGTCCTTCTCAGAAAATATGAGCTTCTTTTCTTCCTCACTAACTTCTAGAACCTTTACAATGAAGTATAAAAAGTGAGATCAGAATATGTAGAAAGAAAATTCCAACCAAGTATAAGAAAACATAGGTTCTAGTCGGAAAAATGGAACTTCTGCAAGCAAAGGGTTCCCTTCTAGAAAGCATCAAATTTTAATCAGCCCCTCGAACGATTGTAACACAATTGTTATATCATGATATCATTATATATTTCTTGAGAGTGATATCACTATATTTTCAGCCCCCCAAATGATCATAACTCTGTCTGTGCAACATGCTGCTAAGTTAGAAAGAAGCAAGTAAGATCTGTTAATTCTATAACCATATGTATACTCAAGAATGGTCATGTATGATCATAGATCCCTGGCTAACATTAATTTAAGCAAGAATTAGGAAACTGACATTTGTAGTTTTAAGTCCGTCCATACAATCAGCATACAGATGTGGAAACATGCAAGAGTGTGAACATAGAACTTCAAAATATTTGTGGAAAAGTAGGAGAACAATGCTGCTAAGTTAGAAAGAAGCAAGTAAAATCTGTTAATTCTATAACCACTTGTATACTCAAGAATGGTCCTGTATGATATAGATCCCTGGCTAACAGAAATTTAAGCAAGAATTAGGAAACTGACATTTGTAGTTTAAGTTTGTCCATACAAGAAGCATACAGAAATGGAAACATGCAAGAGTGTGAACATAGGACCTCAAAATATTTGTGGGAAAGTAGGAGCACAATGCTTTTAACTGCTAGTGGTCGGAAGTTTAGATCTTCGAGATCATCTACACATGGTTATTGTTCAGTTTTGGAAATTACATAAGTCTTTTAATAATGCTTTTTAACTGCTGGCAGTTCTGTGGGCCATATGGCTACAGCGTAAACTGCACCATTGTTGGGGGAGAGTGGTGCCGCACAAAGAACATTGTACACCATATATTTTTTTTTGTTAACGAGCAGGAGATTGGATGGCATCTTTTTTGGGTATCCACACCCCATATGTTTTTTTTTTGTTTCCATCATAGTTTCTGTCACTTGTAGATTTCATAGTTTTCAATTTTGGCAATATAAGTTAGATGGCTACCCAACTCTGGTAGTCATCCTTTACCCTTTCAATAAAAGAGTCTTGATGAAGGAGGATGGTGTTTTATATTTTTCACATGGACACCAGTTAATCAAATACACACTACATATATCAATAAATGTAAATCTGTCTAGGGTATTGGAAGGCTAGGCTTACTGAGTCACATGCTTAGATTTACTCCATGCAACTGTTTTGCAAGATAAAGAGATCAATTACCTTTAGAGAAATTGATGACCCTACTAAATCCTTTGCTATATCTTGAATGGTTTTTGAAGAATCTACAAGAAAAAAACATCAGAGACAAAGATCGCTTAAATGACTATCATTATTATTGCCTCACATCAGGAGCAAAGACTATGTCACATATCACAGATTAGAGAATAAAACAAGATATATGTTATAAAAGGAGAGTTCATAACATAGTGAAATTGAACATGAACGGTGAAATTACCAATCGCGATCATGTCATACTTCTGCTTAAAAAGCAGAGTAAAATCAAATGACCACATCACATATTGTTTTTAAAAATCAAAATTATACCTTATCAAAACCCAAAGAACGGCACATAAGTCATACTGAATCCTTAAGATATCACACCTACTGACCTAATACGTTGCGTCACCAACCATTGCAAGTTCCTTCCAAGCCTTCCATCATTCTAGTACAATCATGTTGCTCTTATTATTCTAGTTTTGCAGCCTCCTCTTCAGTGTGTTATTTCAAAACCGTCTTTTAGCTGATGGGCATTCAATATGTCGACAAGAAATAAGAACTATTCTGACTGTGTTCCTAAGCAGAGGCAAGGGCAGCAACACTTTTGGCGTCCACAGCTTTCAGTTTTCTTTTACATGTGAAAAGTCTACATGACCTCTAAATTTCCACCGTTGTTTTTAAAGAATTTGCTCCAAAAGACTCATTCATGCAAGAATAACTCGTAAACTTGAAGGTAACAAGAAGTTCTTAGCAAGACTCTGAAATGTTTATTAGTTTTCATCATCAAGGTCCACAGGAATAGAATGAGTAAAAGAAAGATCAACGACCGAGCAAAAAAAAAAAGGAAAGGATCAATATGCAGAAGGAGACACCTTTACAAGTATGCGATGGATTCAGAAGCGGATACGGAAGAAAGCCCAGGAGGGAATAGAACCGAATCAGCAACCCGCCATTGTTGAAGGCTTCGATCTTTCCATCGAAAAGGACGCCACTATCTTTGTAAGCTCTCGCTGCCCTCCAATCCGCAGACCTCTATTTCTTCACAGACACCTGGTATTAGACTATATTCCTTCCACCCTTACAAAAAGCACAAATCGACCATACCCGAACTTGCCGAGGGTCCTCATCCCCGGCGACGGTCTTTGGGGCGGCATCCTCCTGCTCAACGCTTCTGCTGCTGCTGACGGCGCAAGCGGCTCTCAAACGAGGTCGTCCTCCGGTGATGGCGCGCGGGAAGGGCAGAGAAGACGACGGAGTCCTGAGGGTGGAAAGGGAGGAGGAGCTGTCGAAGGGTTGCGAGACGAGCGAGAGGCCCGCGGCCGTGCCTACTGCGGCAAGCATCGCGCCGGCGTCTGCCCGAGAGGTAGAGCGAGGAGAGAGAGAGAGAGAGAGGAGAAGATGATGTGAAGTAACAGCAACTTATGTGTTTGCGATAATGGCGGAGAGGAGAAGCGGCTACGGTCGAGGAGTTGAGCACCACGTGGCAAGCCAAGAACCCACACAACTCCTTTAGCCCACGAACCCGACTCCGATCCAATAACTTGGAGACGGAACGGATTCGTTAACACAAACGAGCCCGATGCGAACCCGGAGTGGATGGCTCGACCAAACCTGACGCAGTAGCAAAAATTTCGCCAACCTCCTATGACTTATTTCCGAACTTAAGACAAAAAAACATACATATTTGTCTTTCTCAAATTATTCGTGTCAAATTTTCTAGTAACTTTAACTTTATCCAATTACATATTTAACATTTGTTGCTATATAATAAAATAAATAAGCAAATATTTTTTTATGGTTGATTTTATGTTTTAAAGTTATTTTATTTTTGCATGTCTCAAAATATATTTTTAAGATTGTTTTAATATTTTCCAAAATATTGATAAAGGGTAACAATGTAATTAGAGACGTAAAAGCGGGTAGAAATTAAATATATTAGACTTTGTTAAAGTGGGTAGAAACTAATGATATCAGACTTTGTTTGGAAAATTAATAATAGGTGAGATTGGATGGTGAAGTATGAAATGAGAGAGTGAAGTGTAGTGCAGTGAATTATTATTAAATTTATATTTCGATAAAAAAATTATGATGATGAATGGACTAAATCAAATTATATTTTATTTTTTTGAATAAAAATTGTATAAATATATAATATGAAAGATTAATTTGAATAAAATCATTTTTTATTTTTTGTTATAGATCTATTGTTTATGATCCATAATAAATATAGTAATGTTATATATTTATTTAATTTTTCACTTGAGGCTTTTCCATTATTTTTTCTCTCCTTTTTTCATCATGTATATTTTTTTCTCTTTATATATGTCTTACTTTCTCTTATCTCTGTTTTTTCTCCTTTCTAGTATATATTGTATTTTTTCCTTTATAATATTTTTATCTTTTTATTTTCTTATAAATATAAAAGAGAAGATATTGAAGATGATAGATAAATATAAAAGAAAAATAAAATAAAATAACAGTTACAATAACATATTCAAAATGTTATCACAAAAAATCGACACAAGAAAAAATATATATGAATAAATAGAAATTAAAACATGTGGTATTATAAAATAATTAAAAAATAATAAGATAAAAAAATAAACTAACCAATAAATGTTGAAATTTCGTCAAGTCCAATATTCTCTCCATTATAAATCAGAGAAGAACACTTTCTTGAATGAAATTAGGGCAGAATTATAAAGAGTTATTTAAAAAATTTGTTTAGAAAAAAATCATTCCTCCTCATTCCACCAATTTAAAATAAAATGAAAATTTTATAGTTTGAAAATATGATTTACCCTTTTAAATCTCATATGACTACTATATTTTTTTATTTAAATATAATTTAAATTTCTCCACCCACTCATCTTTCACCATATTCTCAACATCGCAATCCAAACAAAGCCTAAGGTAAAACGGAAATTTTGAAAATGATTCATGAGAGGTAAAGGAATATTTTTTATAGCTTAGTGAGAACAAGAAAAATTACTGCTAATTTAAAGGAAGAATGAGGAAATAACCCTTAAATTTTATAATCATATATTATTATTATAAGTTATTTTATAATAATATGTATGCTTCAGTTGAGTCTACTTTTAGAAGATATATTTTAGATCGTAATATCATACAATCATAATATTTTCTTTTGATGACTATTATTTCATCAAAAATATTATTTTTGAAGGAAAATAACAGAAGTTAAGTTAGAAGAATGCAGATTGATCTTTTAGCTTTTTTATTTCATCAAAAGGAGGACTAGCAATCAATTCAGATTATTTACAAAGGCATCAGTTAACTTTCTTTTTGCATGTCATGATAGAGAAATTGTAATGCACATCTGGAAATTTAATTAAGAATAGAACATTCAACTCAAGCAAATTAAAAGCAATCCAGAAAATGAAAAAAAGAAATAGAAGGGATAAGAAGAAAAATACAAAGATCAAAGTCAATAGCATGTTACAGCATGAAAGAATCAGATATTGATGTTTTTTCTCTAATAAGATAGGATAAGGTTATACTATCAGTGTCATTTATGTTTGCAAAGCCATTTTAAAATATTCTCAAATAATTACCTAATCCTTTTTGGAACTTCAATTGACAACATCAAATGTGAAACCCAACATTATACAAGATGGCACTTTGCCATGTATTTATACTCAATTGATCATTGTTGGGTATTTGAGGAAGAAGGAAAATGAGAGTAATTGAGGAATTCATCTCAAGGTGGCAAACTACTAGAGAAGTATTGTGACAACTTATCTCTTAGTGTGGCTCCATCCTTGTCAGCCACATTGCAAACCTCTTGCTTGTAACTGGAATCATGCTGGTTAAATAAAGGCATCTCACCTCTGACTTCATCTTC
This sequence comes from Pontederia paniculata, assembly GCA_001647135.1. Lineage (NCBI taxonomy): Eukaryota > Viridiplantae > Streptophyta > Magnoliopsida > Commelinales > Pontederiaceae > Pontederia > Pontederia paniculata. The sequence goes on along the minus strand of LTAE01002715.1, from coordinate 13,479 downwards.
TAAGTCTATTATTATGTTATGCAACAAACAGCAAACAAGAATGATTCTTGGCAATCTGTGCCTATCAGGTCTCCACATCTCCCCATGAAAAAATTTCCACATTTCCTTAAACCTTGTTAATGCTCTCTGTGCCACCATGCTTGTTGCAGAGTGGCGCATATTGAACTCAGAGCTAGAATTTGATAAATCTTTTCCTTGGTATGGGGTGAGAAGCCAAGGAAGGAGAGGGAAAGCTGCATCTCCAATTATATATTCTCTCAGTTCTGAGCCATCTGAAATCTTTGCTTTGTCTCCATTTAGTCTATCACCTTTCTCGCACATTCCGAAGAAGCCCGAGGCGTGTAATACTAGTGATTCATTCATACTCCCTGGCCAGCCAGTGACAATATCTCTGAACCTCATCTCATGGTCAACAATAGCCTGCAATATCATGCTGTGGTTCTTCCCAGAATCAAGCCATACTGCGTTGGACGTGTCAGCTGTAGGCAGGCACATCATGATGTGAGTAGAGTCAATAGCACCACAACAATTCGGAAAGCCGCAGATCTTTTCGAATTGGGATTTAATACTGCCCATTTCTTCAGTGCCCGGCCATCTCAGATGGTGGATGCCTCTCGTTTCCATAGCCTCCACAAATTTCCAAGTGACTTGTGATACAGTTGAGTGATTCAAACCAAATGCATTTCCGATGTTCACTAGTGATTCACCAGAGCTTAATCTTCTCAGAGCAATAGCTACTTGGTCATCAACAGTCATCATCTTCCCATTAGTGAATGCAAAATGCGATGTCTTAGACATCAAGTCCTCCCTTACCAATGAAGAAATATAGATGAATGTCTTTCTTGAAATTTTAAAGACAGACTCAAACAACTTTGAGTCATTTGAAAACATCAACCGTCCTAGAAAGGTGCCAAGGAGAGAATTGTCATGATCTTTAAGAAGTAAAAGTGGAAAATGATATTCAATATTTAGAAAACAGATGTCATAAATAACTCGCACTTACAAGTAACTCCCATATGTTCTTCGGCCATCCAAATATTGCCATATACTTGTTATCAAAGTTTGCGTGTGTGTATATTTTGAAAAAAGAATGAATTGCATACATCAATCAAATAAAAAATATGAAGTGAGTTCTTCTTTCCTCAATGTGTATAAAGCTCAACCTCTCGACACAATCCACCAGTTAAATTTGCTTGATATGGTATTATACTAGAATTGATTAATCATAAGGTACTGTGAGAAACTTCATGGTAATGATTTATGATAAAATCAAATACATATGAAACAGAGAAAATACTTCTAACTTGGGACTTTTTAACTTATACCTTATCATTTTTCAGCACTCCTATGAAATTCTTTTCATCCAAAGTCCTTGGGACCCAGTCACCCAGGTAAACACTAGACACCAATTTCTCTTTTAGAACTATGAGATATGTAGCAGTATTATGGAATTCCAATGAATTAGTATCCAGGCGAACCTTTACATTAGAGAGTTCACTACTCATAGCCCTTCTTTGCTTCTTTCAGATAATTTATTTGTTCATCTGTGATTTATAAGAGTATTCTCAAACTCGTACCACAAATTCCGAAGGACGAATAAGCAAGGGAATTCTGAAGTGAAATGAAAACTTCCTCGCCATTATGTTAAATGAGGAAGAAGCTCTATCATCATATCACATGAGTTTGCGAGATGTTTTCCATCTCTTCAGGGAAAGAGTCCTATTAACAAGAGGAGATACCAGAAAAGGTGCTTGAAAGTTGACACAATAGCCTAGGATTCCTCAGATTTGCTGATTCCACCATTCGAAGATGCATATATTGACATAAAAAACTCAACAGAATGTTGTATTTCGTATATATTGTCTATTTCTTTAAGGATCTTTCTTGACAAATTGAATGAATTGCTAATCCATTATGAAAAAGTATATGGTTAGAGTCAAAAGTCCTACATATTACTTCTCAAACAAATATGAATATACATTTTTATATATTTGGTGCAGTTTATAACAATGTATCAGATTTTAGTTATACATACGATGATGGGATACTCCTAAGTGCCGAAGTAAAGAGCTGGAGGAGAAATTATCAGTAATTTGTATTATGGGATGCTACATTTAGCCAATTTGTTTTCTAATTATTCCAATAATCCTCCTATGCTTCCTAAAAGTCACTCTCCAATCAGTCCCAGCTCTATAATCTTACTTGATATTCCGTTAATTTTGGAAAAAGGAGGAAGTTCTAGTGATGCTTTAATACCTGTAACCAAGAAGATTTTGACAAATCCTAACAGGTTTAATATACCACAAGGTGGTTGTTTATAAATCCTAAAAGAAGAAAGAAAAAGGTGTTGCTTTGAACATCTGATATCATAAGTAAATCGACATTTCAATAGAAGATACTTGACATATCATGCAGAAAAGTTTATGCCAGGATGACAAGTCATAAGGAGATAAAATCTATCATCTTCAACCCCTTCTACTTCCAATTTTAATGGCAATTGTCTCTTTGAGAAGGATCCGGGGGAATGTGACATGTTCAAAATTACATTTTCGTTCTTTCTCAAAAGAGCAGTCCTAGGGTCACAAGAATATCTGAATAAGAATTAACAAGCAACATGGATGATGGAGAAAACCTTTCAATGTATGCACTCATAGGGAATTTTGAAATAATTGCCCCCCACATAAGATGAAAATGAAATATCCCAATCGAAGATTCATTAGTTATTTACCCCTCCTATATGATCACATCCTTCATGAACTGAAAGAACTATGAACAAGGTTTCAAATTAGAGAAAAAAAAACTTATTTACTTATGATTACATATATCCTTCACGAAAATTGCATAGATGTCATTCAGAAATAAGCTTCGAACCGCATAACGAAAATTGCATCATGAATCAAGACATTGGCATCCACCCTTTTCTGATTGAGAATTATCGGCATAGATGTTACAGTTGGCAAAAGAATCTGCTAAAACCAATTGGAGTTCAATTAACTAGTAAACCAAGAACCAAATTGAACAATGCCGATAAACACATGAGAACTGTATTCTACAATCCACCACGAACACAGAGGCACTGTTGAATCCTATTACGAGATGCAGATAAAATAATGATGCAAGAAGTTAACACAAAACAGAAGGCAAGTAAACAAGAAGCGGCAGGAGGACAAAGGACCTGGAACCCTCCTCGAGAAGTCATCCCACCAGTCGCCGCTCCCTTGGCTCGGAGCCATCGACGCGGCCGCGGCGGCGACCTTCTTCTCCACCCTCTTCCTCTTCCTGAACCCTCTCGCAGGCCCCATGATCACGAGTCCCACCGGAACGCAGAGCTCAGCAGGAAACCGCCGACAGGAGACCCAGAGATCTCAGAGCGCACGGAGAGAACAACCAACACAGGGAAAGACAGATGCAAAGCCCCTCCCTGTGCGAGTCCCTACACAGTCCGCCTCAGGGAAGCATGCAGAGCTCGTCGCGGGGAGACGCAGAGGCGGAGGAGAGAGAAGGACGGATGGGGCGAGGAGCCGCGGGGGTGCTGCTGCAGCTGTTTGTGTTGGCATGCAGGATGGTGTTCATTTCATAGATTTGGAATGGGATTGACAGCAACAGTATCTAACGAAGACCTTGCTTGTGCAGGGGGGGCTGAGAGGAGAGAGAAACAATGCGAAAGTGCAGCCTGCCTGTAGCACGGAGAGAGAGAGAGAGAGAGACAACAAGGGAGGAGAGAGAAAGGTCGCTGTAACAGGAATGCTGCTACGATGGTCTCATTGGTTTGGTTTGGAGTTTGGACTGTGCTAAAAGATTTTGGGCCAAAAACGCATGCCGTGGCCGGTCATTGAGGAGAGAGAAAGGATGGCAATGGCAACTGAAAAGTATTCTTCTCTTCTTATTACTATTACTAGTAGTAATTGTTGTAGGTCAAGGCACCATGACGTCTACTTGCCGTTATTTATTAGTATTCCCATTGGATCGTGTGGATGATAACAAAGTTAACTTTGGAGAACATAACTTGCTAGAACATAACTTGCTCTAAGATTATATCATATATTAGAGGTGAGCATGACCCGGATTGACTACGTTATTCCCGTCTAATTCGACTCGAATTTTTTGGAATATTTCATATTCGAAATATAATCGGATCGGGATCGAATTCGATGACTCGAAAATTCAATTTGATTCGTATCGGAACTGGGTTTGAGTTTAAGAAACTCGAATTTATTCTCGACCCAATTCTCTTATATTATAATATATAAATATATTATAAAATATATATGTATGTAATATTTATATGTTATATTATATTTTTTAAAAATATTTAACATATAAATTGATTTTATTGCTAATACACAATAAAAAAAGAAGTTTATAGTTAATATTAGTAAATATTAGAATTTTTAAATTTATTTTTATATAATAAAAATAAAATTGGGTCAACCGGATCGTCCCGATTTTATTTTCAGTTAAACCGAGATGACCCGGTTCTAGATCCGATCGGATTTCGGGTCTCATTTTTTGGGACCCGGCCAAAATCGGATCGAGATCGGGACAAGGGTGATCCGGTCCCGAACCCGAGTTTGCTCATCCCTAGCAGATATGGAGATATATTGTGTTTCATATTTTTATTTATTTTGAAAGTATTAGCTTATGATTACTTTAAACTAACGTGAATAAAAATTAAGGTTAATAAAAAAACTAACGAATTCTCAATTCAAAAGTTAATTTACTTATAAATTGAGTTTAAGTCAATATTATTGCACAAATATTATTGACATATAAATAATAAATTTCATTCATATGCATAATTACTGAATTAATATATCAAATATTATAATTACCTCGAGTGTAAATATGTAAAACCTCATTTATTTCTTTCTCAATATAACTGACCGGAGTAAAAAAAAAGTACCATTATGTTGAAAGAGAATTATATTAAGATATTTTCCCGTTATTTTATTGATACGTTAACCGTGTTTGGTCAACGAATAGTCTTTTTGATCAAATGACCATATATTTTGGAAAAAAACATTTAAAGAGGAAAGAAAACATTTTATCGAAAAGAAAATTGAAGAAACATACTTTTTTGATAAGGAACGAAGAAGATTCGTTCAAGGTTAATTTCACGTGGGAGCGGAGGAGGAGAGGGATAAATATTTATAATATCTTTTTACGGTAGAATTTGGTATGGAATAGTCCTTCACAAAACAAATTTATTAATTAAAAAGGTTTAGGAGTGTCTTTTAAATTTTAAAGATTGAATTCACAAGTTTTGAAAATCGTCATAATTTGAATAATTGATCGATCCAATTTAAATTGTGACAATTTTATCGTCGCAAACTGCATCAAAAATTTGTGTTATTATTTTTTTATAAATTATGAAAAATATTTGTTCGTCTCAGACTTAAATTATATCAATCTCAATTTTCGTCGTAATTTATGGTAAATACTCATTTTTTATCGTAATTTATGATGAATATATTTTTTTCATCTCAATTTTTTATGAAAATTGAGAGAAAAAATATTATTTTAATAAATGAACTATATATTTCTATTGTCATATAATTAAATTAAAAGAAACTATACTACTTCGAAAAAATTGTACTCGTGGAATATATTTGTAGCGAAACAAATATAGCTAAATTCCTGTAAATTTGCCAAATTTAGCAAATTTGCTGGCAAAATTTAGGTGAAATGACTATTCATTGACTTCCATTCTCGAAATAGAAAGATAAGGATATCAAAGGAGGACGAGGTTGCACTTTTGTGATGTTTTTAAATATTCTATTACTATTGTATAGTTATTTTCTTTTTCACAGCAAAAAATAAATAAATAAATTACATAACAGCTTTTGAAATTTGCTAGTTTATTATGCAACGATTTATCAGTTTTTTTTTAATTTTTGCAGTGCAATAACAGTCGCTAAATAACCCGTTGCGAAAAAAAGTTTTATGTATTTATGTGCAGTCAAAATAAGACATGAATGAAAAAAAATAGTTTACATATTTAGCTAAACATATTTTATAAACATGGATAAAAAACACAATTAACCGCATCGCTCTACTCGTAATTTGTATAATACTAAAATATCCAATTAGGCCACGGTATTGTCATAAAATTTAAGGGTAATCTGGTAAAAGTCGTTGTCACGTGCTCGACGTCCGCGTCGCCTTTCGACGGCAAAATTGGCACGTGGGGGAGTGACGGCTGCTTTGGGCCAAAGGAAAAGATTAAAGCAAACATGAGGCCGGCGGATGCGTTGGTACATATTTGAAGGGATTTCATCCAATCATTACATGACACGTAGGCTGATGGGCCTAGAGGCCCACACGCGTCAAAGGACTTGTTAAATTATTATTACAATAAAAAAAAGAACCAATGACTTGGAGTTGTAGGTGATTCATCATCGCTTAACTAGCTATTAAGTTTGAAATATATTGATATAAAAAAAATCTTGTTGAGAGCCTCACCTATTATAATTAGGCACGCGATCAGAAACGATACTAAATTAGTTGAATCTATGATGAGTCAAATCTAATCTGTCGACAAGTTGCACTACTGTATCATGTGGGTTAATGAATTGACACCGCTTTTCGAATATTAAGATGGCAATCAGGGACGAATCCAAGACAAAAAAATTAGAAGGACCAATATAAAAGTAAAAAAATAATAATAATTGAGAGAAGCCAAGATTTGAATCATATACCTTAAGCAATCAAAACCCCATAATCACTACATCAATTAAATAATATTGCTCTTTTGTTACATTTATTTTATATATTGATTATATATATATATATATATATATGATTAATGGAGATGAAATATTTCTCTAAGTATTTTACTGTAGAATACTTATGTGATTAACCATCTATTTTTAAATATGTGATTTAGATTAAAAGATAAGAGAGGAAGTAATTATATTATTTCAGTTAGGTAGTTTTAAGTTATTTTTAATCTAAGTCATATATTTAAATATTGATTGTCGATCATACGGGTGTTTCACGATAAAATATTTAGAAGAATGTTTCATCTCCATTAAACTACATATATATATATATTATATCGAGAAGTCCCCCCCCCCCCCCTCCCCACCACCCCACATCTCA
>LTAE01002714.1:21387-63312 GCA_001647135.1 Pontederia paniculata | reverse complement strand
TTGTCCAATTGAAAGAGTCTTTCTTTAATAAATCTGTTAAAGGACTTGCAATACTAGCATATCCCTTGACAAATCTCCTATAATATCTTGTAAGACCCAAGAATGCCCTTAATTGCTTCAGATTTTGAGGAATAATCCATGCCTGAATTGCCCAATTTTTGATATATCCGGCCCAACCCCTTCCTGAGTAATGATATGACCCAGATATTCAATCTTAGTCTGAGCAAAACTGCACTTGTTCTTCTTAACATAGAACTGATGGTCTTGCAAGCATTGTAGTGTATCTTTGAGATGCTTTAGATGAGACTGTAAATCAGAACTATAAATTAATATGTCATCGAAAAATACTATAATGAATTTCCGTAGATACTTAGCAAACAACCTATTCATGATGGCTTGAAAAGTAGATGGAGCATTAGTGAATCCAAATGGCATAACCAGGAACTCATAGTGGCCTTCGTGAGTTCTAAAAGCAGTTTTGTGTACATCCTTAGGACTCATTCTTATCTGATGATAGCCAACCCTCAAATCCAATTTAGAAAAGTATCTTGCTCCATGCAACTCATCCAACAATTCATCAATTTTTGGTATGTGAAATTTGTCTTTGATAGTTATGTTGTTCAATGCCCGGTAATCCACACAAAACCTCCATGATCCATCTTTCTTCTTGACTAATAATACCGGGCTGGAGAATGGACTGGAGCTATACTGAATGATGCCTTGGTCCAACATCTCCTTTACTAATTTTTCAATTTCATTTTTTTGAAAATGTGGATACCTATACAGTCTCACATTTACTGATTTAGTCTCATCTATTAGATGTACATGATGTTGTACATCTCTGTAAGGTGGTAGTGCAGTAGGAGATTCAAAAATCTGTTCAAATTCTTCCAGAATTTTCCCTATCTGTAATTGCACTTCTCTTCCTTCTTCTGAATCCTGTTCTTTGACTGCTTCAATCATGTAGAATCTCATAACCTCTTCAACTCTAATCAATTTCCTCAATTGTTGAAAAGTAACTTGCTGTGGCTTGACTGATGTATTTCTCGTCAATTGTACCATTTCCCCTTTCCATTGAAACTTCATTGATAATTGGGTATAATCAACTGTAATAGGTCCCAATTTTTGCATCCATTGTACTCCTAAAACCAAATCCACTCCTTCTATAGGTAATACATAAAAGTCATCTATAAAATTCAGTTGTTGTAGTATAAATTCCAACTGGGGCATACTCCTTCACATCTCAACTTTTCCCCATTGCCAATCATAACGCTGAAGTTAGTAGATGAATGTATTGGTAACCCTAACTTCCGAACTGCTCTTCCTTGAATGAAATTGTGGGTTGATCCACTATCAGCCAATATGTTCACTTCTTTTCCTTTTATGATCCCTGTAAGCCTCATAGTTTGTGGAAGAATCACCCCAGATAACGCATGCAAACTGATCTCTACTTGCTCATTCTCTTCCTCAACTTCCTCGTTATCATTCTCAACTTCAGTATCAGTGGCCATCAATAACAAGAATTTCGGTTTACATTTATGACCTCGATGAAATTTTTCATCACAACTACAACAGAGCCCTTTTTCTCGTCTACTCAGTAACTCTATCGATGTCAATCTTTTAAGGGGTAATGGATTTGTTTCTCCTCTTGTCTCTGTAACAGTCTTCAAGTTATTTGATGTATTAGATTGCAATGAACTTCCAGTTGTTACTTCAGTCGCTATTGAATTATGCACTGATTTAGTCATCGATGCCCCTAATGTTCCTGTTGACCTTTGAGATTGCATCCTCACTTCTCTCCACTCCATCAACTTTTCTTCTTGCAACTTAGCTAGGGCAACAACATTCATAAGAGTTGTTGGTATGAAAGATTGTACTTCTCGTCGAATATTCGGCTTAAGACCAGATATGAAACAAGATAACAGGAATGATTCTGAAATTCCAATTACCCTATTAGACAGTCTTTCGAACTGTGTCTGATACTCCAGCACCGTTCCACTCTGAGTCAACTTAGATAGTGCTCCCTGAAAATCATCAAATTCTGATGGTCCAAATCTGATTTCCAAAGCTTTTGTAAAATTCGCCCAAGAACTCAGCTGCTTATTTATGTACATCCATTGATACCATTGTAGTGCTGATCCTTCAAATGCAAAAGCCACAACAATGATCCGATCTTCTTCAGCAACTTCATAAAATTTTAGGAACTGTTCTGCTTTGAATAGCCATCTGAGAGGGTCTTCTCCCCAAAACTTAGGGATTTCCAACTTAATATTTCTCAAGAAACTATTAGTTGTTGATTGCTGTGAATTTGTACCCGTTCTTGACGAATTTGAGCTTTCTTGACGATTGTTCTCTTCTTCCAGGATTGGTTTATCAACTTTCTTAGCTAACATTTCGTACTTTGAGTTTAAAGTATCCATCCGTTCGCCAAATGTATGAAATTGTTGTTCCATGAATCCCTGTAATTTTCCAACAATTTCCTCCATGCGAGCCCATCTTGTACCCTCGGCCATATTGTTTTTAATGACACTTTGTTCTTGCAGGATCTTCACCGGCGATTACCTTCTCCGGCGTCGTCGCTCTCAATGAAAGCACCAAATTGATGAATCTTCTGAGTTGCCGCCAGAATTTTCTTTGTATTCTTCAGAAATTAGTGAAAGAACACTGTAGTGCATTTACTGTGCGGCCCAACGTTGTCGCAGCCCACGTAGCGCGCGCGTCGAGACTTCTCCTCGTCGACTCCGCCGGCAAAAATATAAAAGGATTCGTCTATTTTTCTCTCTCCAAACTTCTCTTGTTGCAGGTTGTAGGGTTCCGGTGATCTCCTTCGATCCGCTGCTGCGTTAGCTCCGACGACGACGCCGCCGTTGAGACTCGCTCGTGGTTGCCGCCGGCCGTCAATATCTGCAAGAGGTTTCAGGAAGAAGATGGATGTGGAAGAAAGGGGGTCAAAGAAAGAGATGGATGCGGAAGAGCGCAAGAAGCGATGGAAAAGGGATTCGAGCTCCCGGCGGCTCCGCAACTTGTATTTCCAAGATTATTCAGATAAGTCTTCATTACATGGTTTCTTTCTATTTATACTCTTCTTTTTATTTTTGGACTTCCTTCTCTTCGATCTTTTCTTCGATTGGTTTTGTCTCGGCCTTCGCCGGTTTTACTCGTTTTCAGCTTCCTCTTCTTACTCTTTCACATTTCAAAGTCTTTAAAACGCTCCGATTTCCTTCTCACTCTTCTCTTTCTGCCCTCATCGCCGCTTTCTATTTCCACTTTGCTGCTTTCCACTGCTTCTTCTCCTCTGTTTTCTTCTGCTTCTACTGTCGCTTTACTGCTTCCCACTGCTTCTTCTCCACTGTTTTCTTCTACTTCTGACTCTATCTCTGTTCTTTCAGATGTTACTATTTCTTCCTCCATTGTGTCTGCTTTCGTTCTTTGCTGAGGTATAACAATATCGCGGTCCGTGCCGGATCGACGCAGCCCGTTTTATAAGACCGAAATCGAGATAGTACAAACAGAGAAAAACATTCAACGCATGCAGATCTAAACTACTATACTTTATGTATTAGGAATCCGCCAAGGAACATACCTTCGGATTTTTCTGGATTTGTTCTACTCTTTTGGGGACGTCCTCTCCGGCGTTTCTCTTGCTGAGATGGAGAATCTTCTTCTCCTAGGCCGAATAAAAATTCAGGGGATGAGAAACAAAAGAAGAAAACATGAACAGGGGAGAGGAGGGAGAACTCTCTCTTACCTAGGGCCGGTCACATAGTTTCAGAAAATAAAATATGTGGCACCCTTAGGTGGTATTTATAATACTCCATATTAAATCCGCATTTGTGAGCTTGCGGGTTAACGGATCCGAGTGTTACAATTATTAAATAAAAAATCTTTGTTTTTTCCTTCCGACTCATTCGAGAGAAGTATTAATATTGTATCGAATAAAGACCACTTGTATAACCAAACATAAACAAAAGACCACTTGAGTCTTCCACTAATCACCAACGTATCGACAATTATCATCCTTATAATAATAAATTAACTAAAAATATTTTTTGTAATTCCAAATTTATAAAACAATCAAAGCTACAAATTTTGTTCCTAGTCAACGATGTGGCCGACAGCTAATTTTAATTGGCAGTTACGTGGATCCCACAGCAGCCGTTGCCTGTGATATGTATCTATGTAACGTGTACGAGGTTTATATGACGCCAGACATGACGTCAGAAACGTATAGCCGAGGATCTATCTCGGTCGTCCGATGATGTCGTGATTGAAATGAATGGACTACAAAATCCGAGGGAAAAGGGGATGGATTGCGATTGGAAGTGGAAAAGGGACCCAAAGATATCGTTCTAATGTCGACACTAACCATGTTTGACTTTTTTTATTCCCTCCGATGTTTCATAAAAAATAAAATATAATGAATATAATTTGTTTATTATTTATGTTATTTTTTCGCTCCATTTATTTTTGATGAAAATGAATTATTAAAAAAAAATTCAAATATCCTCAAAATAGGAAAGCTAAACTTTTTGCAAAGAAAATCAATTTGTATTTCTCAATTTTTGTGTATCTTTCTCAGTTGAAAAACTTTTAAGTTGATTAATATATTTAATTTATTATATTAAATATTAAAGTCAAGAAAATATTTTTATCAAAAAAATAAATCGAACTATAAACAAAGTTCAAACTAATATATTTGGATGAAGAAAACAAAATAAAAAAAAAACTAAAAGAGTATTTGATAAAGAAATAAATTCATTACATAATAGTTCTTTTTGTTAATCAATTTTTTTAATTAATAAACATGAAAGAAATTGGAAGAATTTTTGACTAAAATAAACATAGTTATTAAACAAACAAATGTTATGCAAGAAATCTATAACACATGACAATTAATAAAGAAAAGTATATATCTTTTTCAGGGGTCTGAATTTAAACCTACCATAAATCGTCGTCTCTATTGTTCAATTGTACCTTGTAGTGTAGTTGTTCCACCATCCGTACAATTTGTTTATATAATAATCATATCCCATATAGTTGAATAATAAAAATAACTTCCTATTTGTCTATTTGCACATGACAAATGATGTTTCCAAATTAATTTTGCAGGCATAAATTACATTATCTTCACTTTGAAAACTAAAGTGTTTTATTGGTGTACTCCAAGCTTGAGAACGTGGAGGATTGCGACGGGGAGAGGTGAACAATTATATGTGACATTATAGGAGATATTTATGTCACGATGGTTGAATTAATTATGTGCAAACTAAGCACAACCTCATGTAACTATATCGTCATTAATTATATATTACCCAAAGTGGAATACCTCAATTGTTTATACAAATTTTATATGTGTAATCGTACGTCATGGAGGAAGATGCCCACACATTTTATAATTTGACCAGTACATAAATTATTAAATGAACTACGTGGAACCGCATGAATATGATAAAAAAAAGGCAAATAATTGAATAACTATCGACGTCAAAACAATAAAAAATATAGACAAGAAATGTAATAGGGGAACATGATCATGGTATAGTGGACAGCAATTTTTTATAACTTTTTTTTGTTAATTCCGCTCATGAATCGAGCCTCATTTTAGGCTCTATTTGGCAAATTAAATAATTAATAAGATGGATAGTAGGTCAATTAACATATAATGATTAGTGAATAATGATTAGAGTTTAAAAAATTAATTACAAAAAAATAATAAATAAGTCTTTGATAAATTTAGCGATTGAATATTTTTATTTAACGACTAACCTCCAAACGTTAATCAAGTTAATCTATTAAAAATATCTAATTAATTATTAGACACTATTATCAAAATTAATTCATCAAATAATTTTATTTAATAATTTAATTTGCTAAACTATATCTCAACCACTATTTTTATATGTGCCAAATATAATTTTAAAGGAAAGAAAAGTAAAATAACTCTTCACATTAGGGATTTTATTTTGTAGTGGCACTAACTTATTATATGATCAATTTTTTTGAGGTACTCGCTGAGATTTTCGATGTTCAAAGTTATTAGAATTTAATTAATTCAGAATAGAGATAAAAAGTATAACGATATTTTTTTAATTAAATTAACGATTTCATAAATTAAATTGAAGACTATTACTCTCTGTCATTTTTAAAATACTCCCTGTCAACCAATATACTATTACGCATGATCTATCACAAATAAGTCAAGCCACACAATTTATAAAACAAGTATGTTATTATTATTATTATTATTATTATTATTATTATTATTATTATTATTATTATTATTATTACTTGATCTTGATTATAAGTCTGTCGATATTTTAGACATATCGACACTTGTTTACATAAAATAAGAAAATGATAACGAGTAATTCATCCATTCATTATGTCAACATATAAAGAGAAAAAAATGGGTGTAATCTCGTTGAGTGTAAACTTGTATAAATCCATCCATTTTAGAAAAAAAAATTTAGTGAGAATTTTTTTTTCTCAAAATGGATGAATTTACACATGTTTACACTCAATGAATTTACACGCTCATTTAGTCCTATTATAAATTCATTCAAACTAAAAGCCTAACTATGATTTATTATCGAAGATACATTTAATTAATGCCTTTCAAAATCGATAATATTTTAAATGAGTATTACAATAATGATATTAGCCAATATTGTTAATTGTGGGATATGCTCTAATAATATATACATTGTATTTATTTGTTAAAAAATATATCATTATATTTTTAACTAAAATTATTAACAGTTTAATTTAAAAAATATACCATATATTGCTTCATTATAATTATTTTTCTATCACTTATCACCTATGGAAGCTATTAATATTAGCAGACGAACAAAGTTGATTTCAGGGAAATAGTGGAAGGAGCCGAATAATTTATGAGAGTTCGAGGATGAAGCTTTCAAAAAAATTTAGAGCATATATATAATTGTTTTTTTAAATTTTTTATTTTATTTGTGATTTAGTTTGAAAATTATAATTTTTTATATTTTTTAAGTCACAATTTTTTGAGAGGTAGGCTACTATTTTTCTTCATTTATGAAATATATATAATAAAATAGATTATTTGATCAAATTAAAGTTTTAACAGTAAATTTTATAAAAATAAATATTTTTTATTATATTATTTATAATTTTAATTTAGGGGGCAAAGTTTTCTTATGTAATAATATAGAAATAGAAAAAAATAGGGTGGGGGTTGGGAGACGGGGATCCCCGGTCGATTTGTACTTTCATTTTGTCCAATATATTTATACAGATAAAACTTAGGGCCTGTTTGGATAATTTATAATTTTTTGGATAATTTATAATTTTTTACAAAGATTTAAAATACTATAGTAATGCATTTATCAAAAAGTTACTTACAACGAAATATTTTTTTATGTAAAAAAATAGTGTTTGGATATACACTTTTAAATATTTTATAGTATTATAGATGTATTAGACTATAAACTATCAATAGCAGAATCTATGACGAGAGACAATAAAAAAATTAATTAATTGTGGATTATAAACTGGATAAAATAAGGTTAATTAAAACAAACTGGAATCAGCTATATTTAATTAATTATAATAGAAATATATTTCGTTAATAATATAAATAGAAAGATGGTGATTTCCTAATGACTTATTTTTTTATAATTATTAATAGCTCATCTAATTAAACATAGTAAGTCAAAATATTTTGAATTCAAATCATTTTATTAAAATTCGATTTTCTCTCTCATTGATTCACCAATGATGGCTTATGCTATATTAAAGTTAAGAGAAACACATATAAAAACTTAAAAAAAAGAAAATTTTAGCATTGAATAATTTAATTTTAATACATCTTTAAGAAATTTTAAAAGATTAAAAAATAAAATGTTTTATAAATTTATAGTTAAGAGAAACACATATAAAAACTTAAAAAAAAGAAAATTTTAGCATTGAATAATTTAATTTTAATACATCTTTAAGAAATTTTAAAAGATTAAAAAATAAAATGTTTTATAAATTTAAACAATTATAATTAGAATGTCATAATGCAATGGGGATATTTAAAATATTCTCAGAAAATATTATAGTAGTGAATATGAGAAGTTATAATTATAAAATACAATAGAAAATCCTTAAGATAGTTATTATAATAACATATGTAAATATATATAATAATATACTGGTAATAATTTGTAAACCAATACTAATGTGGGGCCCATCCATTTGATTAGATGAGCACTTACTCGCTTGGCATCATCTCTCCCTCCGTAAAAAAAATAGGTTCCACCTTATTATCTTTTTACATCGTAATATGAAGATTACGTCATTTTTTTATTCTTTAAAAATTGTGTCCAAACGCTCAAAAGTAATTTTTTACAACAAACAGGAAAAAAAACAACGTAATAAAAGAATACTTTGTTTTTCCTTTATTCCCAAACAGGTCCTTAGTAAGTAAACTCTGCAATAAAAAAAGTGGCTAGCTTTGACCTAATTCAATTCACAACATAATATTAAAAAAAAAGTTATATAAAATTCATTGATGTCTATAATTATTAGCATATAACTAATTTAATATTTGAATAAATGAGATAAAAATAAATCTTAATTAAAATAATGCATTTAGAATTTAAATTCGTAATTATTTATCCCTTCTCAGTTAAGGATATAGTCCCTTGCCAATCATCACTCATCTTTGAAAAGTTTATTTGCTACTTAGTACGTAAATAATTCAGACTTGAAATTCATATGCAAAATATTTTTTTGTCAGTTATAAAGAATGAAGAAAAAAAAACTCACAAGCTACTTAAACCACTGAAGCCATATATGCAGGGACGGACCCACATACATTCCGAGGGAGGCCACGACCTCCCCCAACTTTTCGATATATAAAGTATATATATACATATATACTAATAATTATAATCAATAAATAAATTAAATACTAATAAATTATCACAATTATCTAACTAGCATAGTAGATAGGTGATTTTGGCAAACATCTAAAGGTCTAGGGTTCAAATCCAACCTCCTCCCGTCCCTGCATATATGATAATACATATATTTAACATCGTTTATATAGTAAATACTAATATGTAACACATAATTATTAAATATGACATAAGATGAGGAATCATAATTTTAATGTTTGGACTTATATGCATACGTTATGTACATTTTGAAATTAAACAAGGACTCATAAGTAAATGCCACTAATTTCGAATTTAGTTTTCATTAGTTCTATGGAAGTATTTACGTAATTAATGGATTATTTTTTTAACTCATCTTCGTAAATCGTAATAAAAAAATTTAACAAAAAAGCCCATAGGATGCAATATGGGCCAAAAGAACCTGGGCCACATGCTCAAAAAGGAACATCGATTAGGAGGCCCACCAACGAGACGAGTCCGACACAAAAGTTTTGTTCGATCAAATCAAGTAACCTTTGACCCTTCTTCTCGCCTGTGCGCCGCTGCGGTCCCCGGCGTAGTAGTAGCGGCGGCGGCCGTGGTAGAGGAGGAGGAGGAGGAGGAGGAGGAGGAGGAGGGGTAGAGGAGGATGCAGTGGGTGTTAGTGTTGCACGGGCTGGCGACGGCGCTGGTGGTGGTGTCGTTCCTGTGCGGGCAGTGGCCCATCTTCCAGGGCACCTTCGTTGAGAAGATCCACTACTTCCTCACCTTCGGCGCCTACGACTACTTCCTGTGAGCCTCCCTTCCCCTCCTCTTCTTCGATTCCGTATGATTTCATTACCAGCCACCGCTAATGGTGGTAGATGAGACGATGGAGTTCGCAAAAGAGATCATTATGATTTGAATTATCGTTGAAAGAACAAGAAAAAATGATTTATTTTCCCTTTTGGATGCATCCGTGTTTCAGTCTTGAACTGGACGTGATTTGTGCATTGTGGGTGATGCTAAGTGATTCTATATTTCATCCACAGCTAGTGGTAGAATGGAAGTTTTCTAGTCTAATGTTCAAAAGTATGGCTGCAAGCGAAATGATGCGTACTTGGATTTGATAGCTGTTTGAAGAAAGAAAATACACTAGATTATTTCAAATATGCAAATAAATTATATAGATACAGATTATTTTGGGTGAAGTTACCTGAATCCAATCGACCTTCGAATGACAAAGTAAAATAACAAGAGCAAGCAAAGTTGCTTGCAAGCATTTCCTTGCACATGATTATGGATATAATTGATTTCAGTTGTGATTTGAAGATTTCACTATTGATGCATTTAAACTAGTTTATTGGTGCTTTAACTGGTATCAATCTATTACATAATGTCTTTGCTTTTTTGTTGCCATTTAACAGTACTTTTTCTATTTCAGTCGCATTGTGGCTGTAACATGTGGTTCCAGAGGCAGAAATTGTGTTGTCTCAGTTGAGCATTATTGTTGTGATCGGCCAAATCCTATTCTTCAGGTATGCAACTTTTTTCAGGACATGTCATATCTTATTTGGTTCACAATATCTAAGAAGAAGCCTCTGTAACTTTTTCTTCAAATGGGATATCTACCTAATTATCTCCTGGCATATTGCAGTTCATGAATGTTGAGGAAATTTGAATAATTCATTCCGATGAATTGCATACTTGTTAACACATTCTTTAATCCATCTGAGGCTTGAAATCATCTTCAGACGTATATTTCTTTCCAGCAGAATTATTATGGTTGTGGTGAGATCATTTTCTTTTTTTTTTTGGCAAGAAATTTTCCATCTTGTTATCTAGATGAACCTATTAGCAAATACTCCTGAACACTTGAAGTATGACATTTGGAAGACTGTTCAAGATGGATTGCCCTCTCAGAAAAAGATTCCCTTCATATTTGCAATGAAATATGCCACCTTGTTAGCTTCCCTGTAGCAATGACTAAATTCTACTTAAAAGCGAGGTAACAAATTCCAGAAAATCCAGTGCGATGTTTTTGATTCTCTGAGAGCAAGGATACTCCTGTATTTGAATAATATGTTTGTCTGTCATCCCATGAAGCTTTTCAAATCGTTTCCTCAGTGGCAAGATCAAGCTAGAGGTGTTTCTTGGATTTGTTACTTGTTAGATTAAACATGGATGGGCAAGTACTTTAATGGAGTAAATTCACTGCAGAAAGCTATGGAAGATTGTGAATGGGCCATTTTTGTATTCAGTGATGAATCCCTAGGATTCATCATTCTAGAAGGAAGTGGTGACAGTGCTCCCTCGAATTCGTCTTTTTTTCTCTATTTTTGGTCTGGTTATTGGACTTCTTTTGGGGACATAGACAGTGGCTTTTCTGAGATTGTTGCTCTAGTCAGGGATTGGCATATCACAATTTCTGAGTGTTTGGTTTGCCAGGTAACTCATGGGATGTTTGATCGCCAACACTTACATCTGTTGTATCAATGTATTGGTGAGATCCTCGAGAGACTTACACATCTCTTGCTAGACAATTCTAGACCAGATGCATGGATATGACCTTCGAGGAAGTTTTCAGTTTGGAGGGTATACTATTTATTGGAGTCTGATTATATTTAGGGCAGAATGATATTGTTTTGTGGTCGCATGCAGAATTGATTTGGCAAGTTCGGGCTGCTTTGAGGAATAAACGTTTTTTTTTCTCGGCTCCTCAAGTGTCAGGCTTCGAACTCGGATATACAAGTCATGGTGGGATATAGGGTTGGATGTCAGTTACATTTCTGTGGTGTATTTGACAAGGATATCAATAATGTCTTCCATTTTTAGGTGGCTCTATAGGCTTGGTCTGAGGCAGGAAGCAATTAACTTTGACATTGCCTCATGAATGTATATTTGGAAGTCCCTTGGGTTTGATTATCCATAGTGGGATAAGTCATCCATAGTGGGATGGCCTATGAGTCGCCCTTTCCATTTAATTTTTCCCGAAGGCATTGCATTAAAGTTTCGTGAATACAATTAAATGACTGCACACCCTGGCGTCATCCTTCTTCCTTTGAAGAAAAATGAATTCCTAGAAAGCCGTCAAGACATCAATCATGTTGACTGATGAGGATCTGATTATCTATGATTTCATCCTGATATGATATCTTTTGCCTATATTTTTTGTATCACTTTCAACAAATTGAACAAGGAACACAAATCTTTGTTTCATTTGGTTTGATGTAAATGCTCTAGGCGCTGGCTTTTGCAATTAAGATGAGTTCTGTCCAGTATCTATCATTATTTTCATGATTGAATCTTTTCTCCTATACAATAAGTTCAAGTTGACCTTCATAATTATGTTGCATAGATACGACTATCTGTATAAGACAGTTTTCTTAACTGTCTAGTTCTCATATTCCCCATATCTGGGACCATCAATGTGATTTGCAGATCTTTTATGTGGGTATCGTGGGTGTGACATACTTGATCATTGGAAAATCATCATTCAAATACATCCCTGGTTACTTTGTTAGTGAAGTACACTGGTAATTGTGGAAACTTACTATGCTACCTCTTTTGCCAGAGATGCATGTGACATCAAGCCATTTTAGCCCTTTTTAATGCTGGGAACTTTTTCATGCAGGTACGCAAGCATCGTGGCAGTTGGCATAGGAATTCTGCTATTTATATTGACTAGCTTTTCTGATCCAGGAACTGTGACTGCTAAAAATGCATCTGACTACATTTCTGCCTATCCTTATGACAACATCATTTATGTCGAAAAAGAATGTACAACCTGCAAGATTCCTAAGTATGATCACTATTTTAGTCCGAGCATTCTAGTTTTGGGAAACATCGTGGCTGTGCTGTTTTTTTCCGTCATAGTTTCAGCATAATATACAGTGGTGATTTCACTGAAGCTCTCTGTTGTGCCAACCCATAGGGAGCCCATGGCAGTCAGCAGGGCATGAAACGATACTGGGTGTTTACACCAATATTTTGATTTTGATTCCCTTTCAGAAGAAAAAGATCTTTACTTAGTTCTGTGCTTACTTTTTCTCCCTCATAACAAAAATTGGGGATGGCACAATACTGGGTGTTTACTACCAATATTTTGATCTTTGATCCCCCTTCAAAAAAAGATCTTTGATTAGTTTCGTACTCACTTTTTCTAGCTCATATGTCGTAACAAATCGTATCTGACGAGAGTTGCAAAAACTGCAGACCTGCGAGATCCAAACATTGCAGTATATGTGATAGATGTGTAGCCCGTTTTGATCACCACTGTGGATGGATGGTGTGTGCTTTAGTGACTCATAATCATTATTAGTTTTCTTTACTCACATTTTATAATTATTTATAAAAAAGTTTTTGAACCTTGAATCTAACTTTTTGATTGGAACAGAATAACTGCATTGGTGAGAAAAACACTCGGTATTTCATGGCTTTTCTTCTTTGGTATGTACTTATCTTTTTCTAGGTTGAACTTTCTGTTGTCTATTCCTATTCAAGTATTCTGGAAAAAGAAAAAGGCGTAAGTTCCACTGCATATTCATTTTGGAAAGTAATTTTAGCTAATTTGTTTTAGGGTTATTTCCATAAACCTCCCTCAAACTATCCCGAAATTTCAGATCTACCCCTAAACTATAAAACCAGACAGATGTAAGTCTAAACTTTTTTCGATTGGATAGTTTTATCCAACAGATTGGTTTTCTATTTTTTTACATTGTTTTGATTGATTAAATGACTATTCCTCTCTCCTCCGTCTCTCCTCTCCCGTTGTCATCTCTCACCGGCGAGCTTGGCGCGCAGCTTGCGCTCGAACTTGCATAGGCGAGCGCGAGCTTTGCTCGCCTGCGTTTGCGTGCGATTTCGTGCAAGCGAGCCGGGCTTGCCTGCGCTCGATTTCGCGCAGGCGAGCACAACTCTCCTGCGCAAGATCGCACGCAGGAGCAGAGCCGGTAGAGAGAGAGATGATGGAGGGAGAGGAGAGAGAAGACAAAGGGAGAGGGAAATGATGGTCCGCATGCTCTACACCTGCGCCGATAGGGGAGAGAGATGATGGAGGGAGAGGAGAGAGAGGTGTTATAATTTTTTTAGCGACAAGGTAAAATGGTAGTTTAATAAATTAAAACAAATTTAATAAATTCAATACCAGACTGTTGGAGGAAATTGGTCAATCGAAAATAGTTTAAACCACTTCTTCCCGATTTGTAGTTTAAAGGTAGATGTGAAATTTCACTATAGTTCAGGGGAAAAAATAGAAATAACCCTTGTGTTTTATTGTTTGCATACACAACTTTAGATATCTTTTATTTGGTAGCAATTCGTTAATCTCATAATAATTGAATCAAGGATCTGTCTATTTCATGTTTTATTGTTTTTTGGCTTGAATATGCTTGTTATTGCTTTGTTTGATAATAAAGGCTTTGCAGTTATCTAATTAACTAGAAGCCATAACTGTTAATAACTTGTCTATCTCTGTCAATATGAGTTATATCTTTTATGTAGAAAATAATATTTCAATTAATTTTATTTCCAGAAGTTTACATTCCTTGTGTGAAAATCTTGATCTATAGCATGCTTCTCTATATGAATTTTAGGTTTAATCAAATTTACAGTTTGTGACTTTGGCATAATGAAAATGCATTTTCTACTAATCAATTCATTGAACATGGGTGTCTTTAGTAATTTGATGGTCACACACACATAATTTAGTGCTTTCGTAAATGTGCAGGCATTTCATTATATGCCTATATGGAGCAGTAGTCCTTGGGCTTATTCTTGCTGGCCAACTTGAAGAGCGCAAAATCATATATATATTAACAAGTAATCTCATGCTTAGCCTACAAATATAATTTGTGTTTTCTTATCTGAGCATATGACTTACTCTTCGACCTTTTCAGATTATTACAGTGTTGAAAAATCTTTTTCCGGCTTATTTCCACATGTTGTTCAGGTAAAAGGGAACAAAAGTAGTTCCTCTAAATCTTTATGACATTCCAAAGAGTGGTTTACAATTCGTCATTGTTGCTAACTGGTTCCTTTGTCATCTTAACTAAGTAGCAAAATGAAATTTGCAGTGGCTGCTGGCTTCATACAACACCCAGATACTTCTTATAATGTTTCTTGCAATTGTGTCATTGCTTCTGGCTGGATTTTTTGGATATCATGCACACCTCTGCTTGACAAACACTACTACAAATGAGGTCAATTCTTAACTATGATTTATCTGTAAGAAAGCTCACTGGATTAGTTACTCTGCACTAGTTACAATTAATTGTATCCTTTATCAAACAAGCAGACTTTTAAGTGGCAAGACTACATAAGCTGGAAAAGGAAGCTCAATGAAGCCAAGGCTAGTGCTGCAGCATTGAAGGCCAGTATAGATGCAGTTGGTGGAGAAATAAAGGCACCTGAAAGCAAATGGAGGTCTTTCTTTCGCAAGTCCCCTCTGCAAAATGAGGAAGTAGTAACAAAGAGTAACTTGTATGACAAAGGAATAACTAGTAATTTGGGTGAAATTATATTTCCTTTATCTGAGCGGCGATCATTTTTCCGTAGGAAAAGAGAATAAAAGTATGTTGGTGAGATGTCTGCAATTTGTTTCGACTTTATTATACATGTTATATATATCATTTCATTTGTAAAATACTCCAGTTCTTAGTCTTTGGCTTTCAAATGTTGTAAAATGTAATCAATATATTGTGAACTAATTTAAGAATAGTGTTGAAGCCATTAGATCTTGGAGATATCTTGTTCCACCTCTTGTCTCTGGTGCTCTAGTTATTATTTACCTCGTCATTTGGTTCACATTTAGTTCTTACTTCAATCTAATCTTCTGTATTTGCTGATGATTGCTTTTCCTATTCATACCATCCTGTGCTCCAATTAACACCACCACTCCATATATTTTCAAGAAACAAGTAAACATGTATTAAAAGTGCTAGGTAGGTAATTTGAGTACCCTGCGAAGCAAGTCCCAGGAACATACACTCGGTGACGTAAAAGTGAAGTGAACTATCCAATTTTTTTTTTTTTTCCATTATACTTTCAACTCACAAAACAGTATGTACATCAAGTTTTCAGCATAGCCAAGAATAAGACCTCAACAGGTTCTAGTGATTCATGGGAAGCCCTAAACAATTCATTGATCTCAGCTTAATGTGCATGTTTGATGTCACAATTTACACTGCAGCCTGAGGAGAAAAAAAATATGAGAAGGAAAAAAAAACATGATGCTAAACTTGGCAGCTTGCTCTTAGTTTCTCTTTCTTCCTAATTAATCTTCTGTTCACCTAATTGATTGGAGATCATGGGGGGCTATTGGATGCTCTCATTGGGCAACAATGGCGGCTTGGTCCTGAAGGCGTGCTTCCTGCACCTCTGGAATATGCCATCGTACAGTAGATCGAACTGCACTCCTGCTCTCTCACGGTTCACTATGAAGAATATGTGATCAGCTTCAAGAATCTTATAGTACCTGGAAAAAAACAGAGATACTGTAAATTGAGTACTCAAGAGATTGGTGCTCACTGCTCCAAATGCACGGCAATGGTGAGAGATCACGTACCATATCCCTGGTTTCAAAGGATCACAGTCTCTGTCATCAACAACAAAGTGACTTGGATGCTCTACAGGCAGGCGAGGGTGTGTCATGGACACTGTGTTCACTGCTCCATCATTATCCTCCCAATCTTCATCCCTGTGCCAGTGACATGTAAATGATCAGCAAATGCTTCTTATTGCTTTGAGGACACATTTTTGTTTGTTCAGCAATGCATCAGTCACTCACCTGTAACCTTTGTATGGTGGTGGCACGTTGGATGGAAGCCTCCATTGGCACATCTGCAGGACCCTGAGAAAGAACAGCGGATGGATTCCCAGAATGCTGGATGGCACGGTGTGCCCCAAGATCTTTCTTGTCCTCTTGGTCGCATAGCTGAAGTAGAAGGTGTTCGGAAACGTCCGAAGCCCGGCGTTCGTCTTGATGGATCCTTGAATTGTGAGGTCAGGCAGGATCCAGTCGCCGGAAGCGAACGGTCCGGAGTTGCATAGAAGCAGATCGACCAGACCGGAGATGCCCGTCTTCCTCCAGCCGGTCCGGAAGTGATCGAAGCCGAAACTGTAGTAGTTCTTGAACCATGAGATGTCCAGCCAGTCGTAGATTGTGACAGCCAAGCGACAGAGCTGGAGGAGGGACACTGTTTTAATAAATCTTCCATCTTCAGGTCTGAACAACATCAGGCAAGAACTTGTCATGAACTGGTGCACTTTGAAGGCTGCAGCAAAAGAAAAAAAAGGACAGGAAATTGTACTCACTGCATGCCATCAAAGTAGGTTCTGGTTGTTCCATTGAGCGCACCAGAGAGGGTGGTAAGACTCAGAATCCAGTCCTCACATGTGTCATGGCCACTGAATGCCTGAGACCAGCAGGAAGAGCAAGCATTAGCTCTCTGATTTTTACCAGTATCATTCAATGTTGCTGTGAAACAAATTGATCACCTTATCAGCAAGCATCTGATGCAACACCCGCACAACTTGAGCTCCTGCTGAATGGCCAACAAAATGGATTGGATGGTGTGCATCCCATGAAGGGTAGTGCCCTGAACAATCCATCAATTCATCAGATACATACCAAGAAGCACAAAAAGCTTGCACATTTTTACAAGCTGAAGTTTCAAGGGGTTCATCTGTTTAATGTAAAGCTTCATTGTTTATGAGAAAAATGCTTCCAAACCCAACTCCATGCAACAATTTTGCATCTTTACCTTGGTCATAAATCTTTCCAAACTGTGAGTGCCCACAGTTCTTGCTGTGCTCCTCCCCATAATCCACCTGCCCTCCTTTCAAGTAATAGAACAGCTCCCTAGCCCTGCATGCATATTTCAGGTGCTCAATTCAGTAATTTGAAATTAGATCGAGAAAAGAAATGTTTTTTATGTCTCTTTAGCAATTCATATGACAGATTCATAAGCCTTCTTTGTAAAGCCAGAACACTGGAGCAAATGCTTGAGAGAGATCACAGAAGCGGCCTATACCTGTCATGTATGCTGGTCAGTGATCCCAAATCCGGCACCAGAACGCGATCGTCCTTGAGCTCTGCACCGCCGAAGTACGACAGGCCGCCAAGCCTCTGCCAAGCAGACCATGCCAAGGTTCAGAAATCAGAACTCTGATACATGTATACACGAACCAGTTCATAGAAAAGGAAATCCAAGTCCTACCCCTTTGCCGAAGCCGAAGATGCCATGCACCAAGACGATGGGCGGCGCGCCAGCTTCCAGCACCGCGGCCTTCCCTTTCCCGTCCTCCTCCTCCCTCGACGCAGAGCCTTTAGGCCTGAAGCAAGCCATTATGAGCTGCGAGAGGTCGGCGGCCACCGCCATGCTGAATATGTAGAAGCCGAAGAGCATGTGCACCATGGTGCTCAAGAACAGCTCGATCAGGTCGAGGACGCTCACAGCTGCCGCCATGTCCTCCGACAAGAATCCTCCTCTATCCGAAACGCGAAAGATGATACAAATGACAACAATGTCGTCCTCTGGTGATTATATTCCGATCGAGAAGGAGACTTGGAAGCGGATGGATTGACAGGAGGAGGAGGAAGGAAGGAAGGAAGAAGACCTTGTCCTATTGTTTCAGAAACAGGGGGGCGGGGGCCTTCTTTCTCCTCCTCTGTTCACTACTGTTTCATTGGTTTTGCGCGTCTCCTTGAGAACAGAGGAATGAGAGGAGAAGGCGACTTCTATGTATAGCACAAGCGTTGGCCGTTGGGGGTTGATTGCTACTATTTTTATATAATTATAATAATATATAGGAAGGCAAGGGAGAGGTGGTGGGAAAGTGCATTTGTATATTATGCACACACACCCTCCACTGGATCCCCATCATGTTCTCCAATCACATTTCAGCCTTTTCTTAATATCCAAAATTGGCATTCAATAGGTTAAGGCAAGCAAAACTTATTTAAAAAATCTTTATTGTCACCTATAAAAAAAATTATTGTCATAGGATCAATTTTGTTATTATCTAATAAAATAGAGTGATAATAGTATTTTTTTTCGATCGGCACCATAATTTTCGAAACTTCATCTGAATAGTTTGTGTCGTTCAGGGTCGCACGTCTGACAATGACGGATGTAATTTTGAAAAAAAATATTATGTATTTAGAGATACTTTAAAATTTAGATTTTGGATTAAAATTCGAAAATTAGTAATTCAGAATTTGACATCCACAAATATATTTTAGAAAAGAAGTTCTTCCCTAATAGTGCACACACTCTTTTCTCCTATTTATAGAGAGAGATTGGTTTATTCGGATAATGAGATTGAGAGATAAATAATTTTGAGTTTGATTGTTATTATTAAAAAAAGTTATCTGTATTTTCAAAATTGCTAAACTAATGCACTCTAGGCGATTCCAAGTCTCCAACCTCAGAATATCTTCCTACATTTATACATCCTCATATTAAAATTTGATATCCAACAGGGAACCAAGATGATTCTGCAAATTGCTAAATGTCTATTTAATCGTATTTTTTTTAAAAAAAATGAGTTAACTTGTGTTTTCAATTATATATAAGAATTTCAAATATAAAGTCGAAATTGAATATATTATGTTAAAGTTTACATCCATGTATTAGAAATTGAGAAATTTGAGGCACCACTGTCTCTCAGTTGAATCAAGAACTAGAAGTTCTAAAGGGACCCAAACTTAATGATGCTGCCTTCTCAATTTCTTTTTAATTGTCAGAGGTTTCTTATCTAACCAACTGGACTCTCCAGGTTGCAAAAAAGAAAAAAAATGTAATATGCACAGTTGTTTCTCATCACACATATTGCGTCTAGTGTTGTATTTGTTTAACAAAAAATAAGTTTTATGAAAAAGAAATTTAATTTTTTGGGAAATTTTCTAATGTTTGGTTGTGAATTAACAAATGCTTGACTTCAAACAAGTGAGAACAAAGGTTCTGGGGGAGAACAGGAGGAAAAATTCTCTAATTTTGTAGACTAACTGTTCATATCAACAAAAAATTAAACAAAATTCAAATTTCAAATATTAAAAAACTAGAAGAATTATTTTTTTATCTAAATGTTAAAACTAAATAATTTTGTTGCGGCAGAGTTGTTGGGGAAATCAAACATTCATCATCAAGCATCCATGTACCAGTCAAGAAAAGGCCTCCCAACTCCCAACTGCCATCTTATCCTCAGCTAATAATGGCATATAATTCCTTGTGTTGTGCCCATGGAGGCATGTGATGGATGAAATAATGTTAATGTGTTTGCTTTCTGTGTGCAGGTAGGTGGTTGTGATATACATGCATACATAACCAAATTTCAATTCAAACAAGGAACGATCCTTGGATCATATGTTAGAAGTGTCCGAGTTTCGGATTGAGATGGGAGAGTTAGCTGCTCCATTTATTCGGGAAGATGTTATCTTCTTCGAATTGAATTAGTCGTATGCTAATAACTTTGTATTCGAATAGAACTTTGGAAGTTTGGAACTTTTGAGTCCTCTATGTACCAAACTTTTGTTGCTTGATGTTCTTGTCTTGTTGTACAGATAGAAAGAGTTATAAGTGAAGCTTAGAACTTTCATTAAAGTGCCACTAAATGCAACATTAGTTAGTTTCTGAAATGGATTCTCAGAAGATAATTGTAAGGATACTCTTAGCATATGACATGCATGCACTCTCTGTCATCTTGTTTTGTAATATAAGTTCCAATTCCATATATGCGCGTGCATTTATTTGATGAGAAGCTTATTCTCTTCTCTTGATTTCATTGGCTTCTTCTATTATTTTAACTCATAGATCATTATCTAATTGACTCCTGATATTTTTTTCTGTACTGATCCTTGACTTCATAAAACAATGATGTGTAGACATGTGAGAAAGATGATAGATTCCTTCTTTCATTTATTAAAATGTGAGTAGATTGTCTAAAAACTGCTAATGATCACACATAACGATATCTTGATTTTGAGAAAAAAAGTTATAAAATTCAGCTCAGTTAGATAATCTTATCTTTTTACTGCAGTCAGAAGTTAAGTAAGAAGGTAGTCTGTTTTCTTCTCAGATTGTAACTGGTTGATTTTATTTTATTCTATTTTACTATTATATTATATTGTGCAACTTGTGGATCTAGCTGTCCATGACCACTGGTTCCAAGTCCCAATTGAGAAGGTGCAATGTATAAGAACTAGCAATATCACTGTATGTTCTCAGAAGAAAAAAAAGGGGGAAAGAATCTTATGTCTATACTTCTTAAAAATCAACTCAGTATGTAGAAGATGGTTGATACTTTTCAACAGTTAGTGGCATTATGTCTGTAAAAACTGGTACTAGATGCTCTGACACCTTGGTCTGATCCTCCCATGGGGCTATGTGAATTTACTCACCAATGACAATATCTTCTGAAGCAATCTGCATAATGATTAAGACAGACCTTTGTAGATTCCTCTTTCTACACCTTTAATCTTGATTTGTTCAGTAAATTCCATGTTTTTGGTTTCAACTTCATAGATGAAAAGCTTTTACATACATCAATTATCTTGCCTTCATACATGTAAGTACTGGTTTATCAAGAATATTAATCACCTTGCTTCCTTATGCACAATCTACATAATTCCATTACCTTTCAATTCTGGTAGTTAACAGTGCTGATGAATTCAGCCTGATAACCAACATAATACATGAAGCAATCAGCATCCATGGAAAGACCATTAACTTTGCCTCCACTCCATTCCATGAACAGGTAAGAGGATGTTGAGTAAGGTCAAAAGTCAATCTCAATGGTCAGATTTTGCCTAGTGTGGCCATTTTTAAGCATTTATGTTGACTAAGACTTAGTCAATCTCAATGGGTAGAAGAACCATCATCAGATAGGAGGCTGCTGAATTTAAGAAGGGAAATGGTGGTGGACTGGTGGGGGTTGATAGCAACCAAGCAAGTGATAGTGTTACAGCACAGATCTTAAAATGGCTCACTTCATTCTCCATTTAATAGGAGACTAGTAGTCAGAGCAGTGGTGGCAGCTTGAAGTATTTTATGTTTTTTCTCAGAGAACAAGAAATTTAAATTTGAAGTATCAACTTTTTTATGCAATTAGTGCAGCACATTAAATATGAGGAAGCTGTAGCTGTTGCTGGACTAGCAAGGTTTGGTGGATTGGAGTTGTTTCATTGTGTGCCATCTGATTTGTGGAATACAGAGTGCTTGAGGCTGCTGCATTGAATTCTACTGTCACAATCCCAAATGTGGAGCATTTGGAAACTTCTCTTTCTTTTCTTTTACAGTAGAAAATCCATAGACTTGGCACAAGGAAAAAATAAGATCAAAGTTAACAAGTAAAGAAAGTTCCTTCCATAATCAAATTCAAGATTCTGATTCATGAATCGAGGATCAAATTCGATATTTTGATTTACCAGTTGAGAATGTGTGCCACTATGACACCTTGTTCTCATTTGGAAGCTTCCCTAGAAAATCCTATTTGAACTACAAATGTGCCATTTTTTTTATTTGTCATCTATATATAATTTAAATGATGACATATTGAATTTCAATAAGAAATTTACAAGATAAAAAATAGGAAATACTTACTGTTGAAAGAAGTTTTCTTTCAACTTTTGTCATTCCAACTAGATTAATCAAGAACAAGCAAAGTTCTAGATATAAAGGTTAATAGAGAAAATATTGAAACAAACCAGGCCTCAATTGCAAACATATTTGAAGTAAAGGTATGTGATTTCCTCTAAGAAAAGTAAATGTAGCCAATCATTCTGTATTGTATTTTACACTACATTATAATCATTAGTTACAAAAAAGGAACTAAAGAGATACAAAATAAGAACTTTTCTTCTTTACAATGATAAATGATAATTATAAAACTATAACAAAATAATCAATATTTTCATTTTCTAAAAAACTTGTCCATGGCATATTTAAACTTGAAGTATCATTGTCAGTGTCGATTCAATGCCATAATATAAATATAAAATCTATTTCATTTTTATAGGTTTTGAATTATAAAAGAAGTTTAAGCAATACGATATGGATCTTGAAAGGGTAAGAAGATACACATCTTTTAATGAGATTAGAAGCGACGCTCTTTGTTTAGTTAGAAATTTTAACTAAAAAGAGAGGGTTTTAATCTCATATGTTCTACATGGTACTTGTGAAAATTCAAGCATCGACTGGTACGACCACTCCATGACACCACAACGTCGACCCTCTAGTTGGAAAACTCTGTTCAGGCCTTCGATTAACTCGGATTTTTATGATAAGGGTTTCCAATAGGAGAATAATTGAGGAATATTCGGATTTTTAGAGTTTTTGGCTCTGTATGCTCTATATGGTACATGCGAAGATATGAGTATCGACCGATATAAGGATTCTATGAGCCTGTGACAATCAATGTCCTTGTCAAAAGAAGTTTGTATGGACTTTCGACGAACTTGGATCTCGAGGATAAGGGTGTCCCAAGGGAAAAATAGAGGAATATTCCTATTTTGGGGCTCTAGGCTCCATATGTTCTCTATGGTTAATTTGAAAACATAAGTATTAGCTTGTATGACCACTCTATGAGCCCGCAACGTCGACCCCCGTGTCAAAAAAAATCAATTCGGGCATTCGACGAACTCGGATCTTGATGATGAGGTTGTCTGATAGGGGAATAATTGAGGAATATTCAGATTTTTAGGGATTTTGGCTCGGTATGTTGTATATGGTACAAGCGAAGATACGGGTATCGATCGATATAATGAATCCATGAACAACATCAATCCCTCAACAAAAAAAATCTGTACGGACTTTCGGCGAATTCGAATATCGAGAATAAGATTGTCCCAAGGGAAAAAATAGTGGAATATTCCTATTTTGAGGGTCTAGGTACTTAAATTAAATTTACCAAAAATTAGAAGGGATTATATTTTATATTTTAACCAAATTTTGTTTTAGAGGTGGAGGTTGTGTTGGCTAGCGGCGAAGTCGTGCCTAGGCTCGACATGTGTCGTGCCTCGAAAAATAAAATAGGGTACGACACAACATTTGGGCTCAGTAGCCTAAGCACGACATGACACGTCAAAGCATATTTTTTATTTTATTTTTTCTATATATAATATAAAGTGTAAACTAGTTATAAACTATCTTGAAATGAATATTTAGTATAAATATGTATTATACATAGTAATAAATTATTATATTATAAGAGCATATAAACTTATATACTTGATTATTCAATGTTATATTAGTATTAATAATATTCTTTAATTATTATATTGTTATTAAAATATTAATAGAATGAAAATAAAATAAAATAGGATCGGCCCGTCCCGGCAAGACTAGGCACGTCCGAATTTATGTCGAGTCGTGTCGACCTAGTGAAATTTTTGTCATGGCACAACAGGAGCACGATTAATAGATTTGACCAACAAGAACACTACACAAACACATATGAAAGTTCATCTTTATTTGGCCCAAGATTTGATTCATTGAATAATCAATTTTGCTATTTACCTCGATTCTAGATTAATCATATGCGTCTAAGACACCAATGTCCTAAACAAGTATAAAAAAAAGATTATATTTTCGGATGTTTTTATCCTTCATCATAATATTGTACCACGTGAAATCGTCCTTTTAAAATTTATCATTCACATCATAATTTTATTTCTATTAGAAAACTTCTATGAAGTTGAATATAAACAACGATATTGGATAACATAATATTGTTAAAGTCGCTCCTTACCTAGAATCGGAATTGAAAGTGAAACTGTAATATATATATANATATATATATATATGTATGTAATATAATATTTAATGTAAAATTTAAAAGTATTAGTCACAAACACAATACGATAACTACAAAATAATGAAATTGATTTATGCTAAATAATGATTACTCAATTTCAATGGAATGCAATATCATCGTATATTTGTAAGATCCATATTGGATCATTAACTATTTTAGAGTTGACATGATGAGAATGGATAACAGGAAAAAAGTATGAAATTGCCAAAAAGAGAATTTGATCCAGGTTATTTATATTATACTATAACAACATATTTGTAAATTAACCAAAAAAGATCATACATTTTAGATTCTCTAAATAGGATCAAGATATTTTATTTCCCAGGTTCGTATAAAATAATTAAATATATTAGCCTAACAATCTTACAATAACATGCATCTCAATTTGTAAATTAAAATATTATCAATTTGAATATGGAGTCCTTTTAATCAATTATTATGATGTTTATATCATCTCCATTTTAAATAAAATACAAAAAAAAAATATCACGAGATAATTTATTGAGTTTTACCAACGCGGGCTGATGCTTAAAATTTTATATTGGGCTCGATTTGGGTCCAACGATGGCCCAGCCCAATGACGAGACGGTAAGTTGTTCTCGAGGGACACCGACCAGGAGGCGGCTCAACTTTTTGCGGCGTGTGCGACCGCGGTAGCATATTTTTCCTGTCTCAAAACTCCACCAAAGGCGTCGAGCCCAAATCGCCGCTCTCAACAGATTCGTCTAGTCCGATCGGCCGGCCGGAGACCGGAACCCTCGTCGCTCCCGCCGGATATTGCCCACCCAAACGCCCTTTAGATTTCGTGCCGTGTCGAGGTTTCCGGCGGGTAATTCGAAGTGGAAGGATGGGGAAGAAACAACACAGCAAGGACCGGATGTTCATCACCAAGACGGAGTGGGCAACGGAGTGGGGAGGAGCCAAATCCAAGGAAAAAACCACCCCCTACAAGCGCTTGCCCTTCTACTGCTGCTCGTAAGCCTTTGCCTTGCTCAAAAGATTAGACCTTTGAGCTTTCCTCTTCTCTTGAGCTCCTCATTTTGATGCTGTTTTTTGTTCGATGGCTGACAGGGTCTCTTTCTTGCCGTTCGAAGATCCGGTTTGCACAGCTGACGGCAGCGTGTTTGATCTAATGTTTGTATTGCGCTTCAATTTTGTTGATATTTGTTGTAAAAATTGGTTTTTGTTAATCTTCTATTTATAAAAGAAGGGACTTGAAATTTAATTTTTTGGTTGCAGGAATATAGTCCCCTACATAAAAAAGTTTGGGAAGAACCCAGTCACCGGGTCTCCCCTCAGGGAAGGGGATCTTATTCCCCTCACTTTCCACAAGAATTCTGATGGTATGTCAAAGTTTCTCAGTTTTCAAGCTTCATTTCCCAGTCTATTTGGCTAATGCTGATGTTTAATGGGGAATATGAAGTGTTCTGATTAGTAGCAAAAGCACTCAATTTTCCATTTGTATTTTGTTATGCGTTTTGTTTTGTTTTATAATGTAACGTCCCCAGAAGACCACCTCGCACGTGGCAGAATGCCCTCCTGAAAGCGCTACAACATTACATACATATCTTGACTTTAAAGTTGACCAACAAGACTAGTCAACAAGTTGCGGAATAGATAAAAATGTAATGCTTAAAAATCCAACTTTCATAATACTAAAGAAGATATGCAAAAGTTTTACATCATATGAAAATGTCTCAAAAGAAACTAATACAATTGGATAGAAAAAATAAGAGGAGACACTAATCGAATCACTAAGTCATGTGCAAACAACAATCACCACGAGCACCTGTCACCTTATGCACCACCATCATCCTGTCACCGCAGAGTACTCATCTACATGATCCAATACAAAGAAAAAGCAATATCCACCATGAGCTATAACGCCCAGTAATGTAAGACAATAATAGATAAACATAATATGATAAATACATGTTGGAATAAGCTAATGACAATAAGGTCAAAATATCAATTATTCATTTACCTTCCTTTCTTTCATTACTTAGCTTCCTTACTTTACTTTCATCATCTTTAACATATCATTACTTTCTTGCATCCGAAGTGAGCTATGACCGATAGTCAAATATCAATCACTTCGAGCGTATATAAGGAGCAAGCTATGACCCATAGTCAAATATCAATTACTCCACATCGTCATTATTATTTCATCATCTTTACATTGTCTTTCATTTCTTTACTTTTCGTCAATCATCTTCAAGTAATAACCTTAGACCTCTAATGCAATATGAATAATGCAATATTTAGATCAAGTGGTTATCTTTGACTTTTCCCATTAGTGACTTTGAGGTGACTTTGATGGTTGCTTTGGGTGACTTTGAATTGACTCATGAGTCTTGGAGGTCTCGCCAATAGGTCAGTGGGGGTGCACAAACCACGACCGATAAGGATGCTCGAGAAATCCATGCAAGGCAGGGAGAAGACCAGGCAACAAGAACGGGTAGCAGCTGATCTACTAGTCCCCCATCATCATTAACGTTGACGCTCCCGAACATTCAATGCATGACGGCCTCATCATTTAATTTAGGTGAAACATGGTGACCCTTTATCTTGTTCACATAATTAGTCCTTAATCATTATAAAAATTGTTCTTTTAAAATGAACTATATCATCTCAACAACGCCGACACGGGCCGTGTCGGGCACGAACATGGTATGTGTTCAGTGCTGATTTCGATCTCGTCAACGAGCCATTTCGGCTAGTCGACACAGGCCGTGTCGGGTGAAGACCTGTGTTCCTTCCTTTCCTCATCGTGACATAAACCTCTTAGGATGTGTGCCGTTTTCCGGCCGTGTCCTATCTTCAACGTGGTTGCATTGCAACCCGTTTCCTAATTAAAATAATTAGGCTAACGTGTTAGGGCAATGTGGGCCATGTTCATCTTTAATCTGGGCCATTTTTAACGACCGTATCAAATTAGGGTTTACTGTTCAACTTCTTTGGCACGCGGACCGTGTCCGATTCAATGCAGGCTGTTTCATAATTTATTCATTATCCATTATTAAACACACTTTTTTCAGCGACACTGTCATGA
The DNA here is from genome assembly GCA_001647135.1 of Pontederia paniculata. NCBI lineage: Eukaryota > Viridiplantae > Streptophyta > Magnoliopsida > Commelinales > Pontederiaceae > Pontederia > Pontederia paniculata. The sequence continues at coordinate 35,568 of LTAE01002714.1, read as the reverse complement.
CGTCAGGTGACACAAGCCATGTCTGGTATGATATACTGTGTTTAACAAAAACGGCGGCGCTAGAGTTTCTTCATGTCAAGACACGATCATGTCCTTGGTGGACGCGGGTCCATGTTTGCCATCTACGTGACGTGTTGGGGTTCGCGCCGACGGACGCGGGCCATGTCCGTGGTGGATGCAGATCGTATTCCGCCGGTGAACAATAATTAATAATAATTAAAATGTTGCTATTCGTACAATGATAAACATTAATAAATCTAAGCCGAAATTAAACTACTCATCAGGCTATTAAACATCCTATAATCCATCATTATCTAGCATAAACCCTAGCATGCAATTCGTCAATCATATAAGCCTATTTATTGGGATCAGGCTATTTACATATCGAATTCTGTAGGGTCTTTAGGGATTTTCTCTACTTTGATCTTTGTTTTCTTCTTGCTCCAAGCTCTGCTTCAAATCGCCTTCACGTTCTCCTATAGTTTTTTGCATGCTCTTAGGGTGAGAGGAGAGAGAGAGAGAGAGAGAGAGGTTCTTACCTAAACACCTGGCGGGAGAGGAGGACAGAAGCGAGGGAGAGTTGCTACGGTGGCTAGGGCTTTGGGAAGAGAAAAGGAATAATGAGAGCCTCTCTCCTCTTAAGTCTATTTATAGGGGTGCCATTAGGGTTTCTCTAGTTTTAATCCTCCTCAAACTCTATTTATTTATCTAATCCCGGAATCAAAACTGGTAAATTATTATTATTTAGTTAAACCCGGTGCCACCTGGCAGTCTCCCCAACACAGACCGTGTTGGTTTACGAAACGGTCTGTGGTGTTACATATAATATTATAGTTTTATATCTACGTGAATGAAAATTATCTTCATTTGAGTTGAATCCAATTTTTTTTATTTTGCTCGATAAATGCAGGGGAGTACCATTGCCCAGTCTTGAACAAAGTCTTTACAGAATTTACACATATAGTTGCGGTTAGAACTACGGGGAATGTCTTCTGTTATGAGGTGTGAAGTTGTAATTATATAGTGTTTTTATATCGAAACTTTGCATGTATTTGCCGTCAAGATCTCAAGTCTTCTTTCTTGATGCAGGCGATTAAGGAATTGAACCTTAAAATTAAAAATTGGAAGGAGCTCCTCACTGATGAGCCTTTTACTAAAGAAGACCTGATTACTATTCAGGTAAACTTTTAATGGAAATAAATATTCTTCATATTTTATGTTAAGTCAACTAATACGTTTTCCTTTCTCTTTGATATGTTAGAATCCTAATGCTCTTGATAGCAAAGTTCTCTTGGATTTTGATCATGTTAAGAACAGTCTGAATCTTGAGGATGAAGGTGAATAATACTCCGAAGTTCTCTCTCTATATATAATTTTTTTTTCTCAAATTTTCAAGTGTTTAATGAGATTTTCCTTGTTTTTAGATTTGAGGAAAATGCAAGAGGATCCAACATATAATATAAATGTGTCTGGTGATATTAAGCAAATGCTGCAGGAGCTTGGAACTGAGAAGGCGAAGCTAACTGCATTGCATGGGGGAGGCGGTGAGAAAGCAAAGCGAGAAAGAGCAGTTGCGCTTGCTTCAATTTCAGATCTAAGATCTCGAATCAAAGATGACCCTAAATCAAGTACAAATGGAGGGCCTAAACAGACCTTTAGTATAGTAGATGCTGCATCTGCCTCAGTTCATGGAAGAAGTGCAGAAGCTGCCAAAGCAGCTTCAACTGAGAAAACAGCAGCTCGGATTGCTCTACATGTGGCAGGTGATAGAGCACCTGTAAATGCAAAACTTGTATGTTTCTCTTACTTGTACCTTTTTCCTTTTTCTTGAAAAGGAAATATTCTGAAATTTAAATGAAATTCCTCTCTTTATTATTTAATGCTGGAACTTTCAGGTGAAAAGTCAATTCACAACTGGTGCTGCTTCACGTTCCTTCACGTCTACTGCATATGACCCTGTTACAAAAAACGATTTTGAATATGTAAAAGTTGAAAAGAATCCAAAGAAGAAAGGATATGTTCAGCTGCATACAACACATGGAGACTTGAACATAGAATTACACTGTGACATAACTCCAAGGGCTTGTGAAAACTTCATTACTCATTGTGAAAATGGTTATTACAACGGAGTAATTTTCCACCGCAGTATTAGGTATCCTTATTTCTTCTAAGGGGTGCATTACTTATCCTTATTGGTATTAACATTATTATAAGTCATCTTTTTCCGATATATGTATAAACGTTAAAACCTCATTTTATACAGGAACTTCATGATTCAAGGTGGCGACCCAACTGGCACTGGTAGAGGGGGCGAGTCAATTTGGGGCAAGTCTTTCAAGGATGAAATGAATTCAAAATTGTTACATTCTGGGAGGGGTGTTGTCAGCATGGCAAACAGTGGCCCACACACAAATGGCTCACAGTTCTTCATTTTATATAAGTCCGCAAATCATCTAAATTTCAAACATACAGTGTTTGGTTCTGTTGTTGGAGGCTTGACCACCCTTTCGGCAATGGAAAAAGTTCCTGTTGATGATAATGATCGGCCTTTGGTGAGTACTGATATGCCCTTGCACGTTTTTAGTTTTCTTTTTAGAGTCAAATTTTCTTTATTGGAATTCTGTAGCACCATTTGAATTTTTTAAAATACTCATTATCATTCTTTCCAGGAGGAGATTAAGATAAAAAGTGTGTCAGTATTTGTAAATCCATACACTGAACTTGATGAGGAGGAAGCGAAGGAAGCAGAGGAAAAGAAGGCTGCTGATGATGAAAATGTAATATGCTCAATCCACTGTCTTTTCTTAAATGAATAAGTTCTATCAATTTTCACGCTTTTACTCTCTGACATCATCTAAATTGATATTGATCATGTCTCCAGGACAAGGTAGGCTTATGGTTTAGCAATCCAGCCACACAAGTTTCTGGTTCAAGCAGTGGAGGTGGCGGTGTTGCCAAGTATCTGAAATCACGAACATCTGGAACAGACAATGGTACTGGTAATCTTAAGTCAGATGAATCTTCTAAGAAGAGGAAGGTAGAGGTGACTGGTGTAGAATATAAGAACTTCTCTGGCTGGTGATGAAGCGGCTGTGCCACTACTTTGTGCTTTTGCTGGTTCTTTAATGACCGCTACCTCACTTCAAAAAGACAAGTGATCATTTGCAAAGAAGCATTTGAAGCTCATTTGAAGCCAGATGGATGGTGACTCTCTTGATGCAATTTGGTAAGATGTGTCTGCGTCTTATGAGGCTGTCCGATGGTAGTTGAGGTATGAGATTCTGTACTTTGTTCGCGGACCTGTGATGTTTTAGCAAGTGAGTTGCACATCCAACTGCAATGCAGTTCATTTTGTTGTTGAAGATATCTTGATGAAAATGCATTGATGGTACTGGAAGATGTATCCTTGTTGCCTGCAATTATTTTTTCAGATCAAAATGGGTGGCCATATTTATGCAGATTATCTTCAACTTTTGAATGCTTAATGTGATAGAAAGATATAGCGTTATGACTGAAGCTGGATCTTTTCTCATATTGGCTTTTTCATTTATGACGGTAGTCCCAAATTCCCAAATGTGATGAAACATTCTCTTGGAGCCATCTTCGTAGCATTTAATACAAACTCATGATGTAAAAGTAATTATGTTATTTGTGTCTTTTTTAGTTCTTATGCTGCATGTAGTTTGTACATTGTGCCACAAATGTTCATATTAAGCTGAATGGTTTGATGAATCAACACGATTATGAAAAAAACATAGTAAAACATAATTTTGATTCAAAATTTACACCGCGATTTGTGTTCAGCATTTACATTTTATGGAAAAAAAGTTAAAATCATAATTTTGATCTGAAACCCAGACATTACCAAGCCATATCTCCCAATGATACTGAATTTATTAGTGCCTACAGGGAAAGAAAGATAGGACCATGCACATACAAATAGAACAAAAGGACACGGTAAATGGATGGGGCAGCAAATTAGGGTGTTGTAGTTGAACTCTTGATGCCAATTGAATTATTATTAGGTTACAATAAATAGATTGTTAGGCTTGTCAGGACAAGTTTCGTCCAAACTTCTTATATAAAAAAGTGAATTAAAATAGAAGTATTTTAAGGCCGTGAATGTTTAGGATGTTTTCTAATTTTAAAAAAAAAATCCATCAGAAACTTGAGGAAACTACGTAATTAAAGATTGAGATATAAGGATATATTTTTATATTTCAAATATATTTGCAAAATTACTGGATGTGAAACATTTTTAAACGGGCAAATCTTGAGATGAACGATCAAGATTAGAAGGGTGATACTGTATCTTTTCACAGTATAACATCATCTGCTTCAGACCTTTATCCAATTGGCATAACAAATATATACATATAAATTAACAATTATGGAAGGGTGATACTAAAAAAATAAAATTATTTTTCTAACACATCCTCTACTATATTTTTTTAAAAAATGATCCCATATTAACAATTAAATCTTTCGTCAAAGAAGGCGAAAAGTTATGTAAAATCAATCTTTTTGTCGATTAAGTAACACTTATGCCCTTCGTGATACATAATAAGTATGTTGTATATTTTTAATTTATATAAACATAATAATTTATAATAATAAAATAATACTTATAATAAAAGACAGAAAGAGACACTCAAGGCTGTGAGAATCGAGTCAGATATCTACTCATTTCAAGTGTTTTTTTTTAATTTGAGTCTGTAAATTATTATGTTTGTAAAAATATGTCATAAATAAGGGGCATAATGATTATTTAATAAATTAAAAAATGTGTTAAAAAAAGGTTGTTGATCCTGATTGAAGGGTCTCGTTAGTAAATTAGTATAAATTTAGAGAGGAAAAAATGATAAATTATATTTGAAATAGGTGTTTGAAAAATAACCTAAAACATAAAATATAAAATCAATATTAGTTCATATTTAATCCGAAACAATATTGTTTTATATTATTATTATAAATATAAATCAATAAAAATTAGGATTCCGAAAAAGCATGAGAAAAAGATTGATTATGATACAAAAAAAAATAGGGTTAAAATGGGTCGGGTAAATGGTTCGTGCGAATTGCAAAAAATAAAAATAAAAAACATAAAAAAAGGAAGAGAACCAAATCCAATCGAAGCCGTCGTCACTCCTCGGCATCTCCGTCCCACAACAAACAAGTCCTACTTCAAACATTATAACAAGCACCTCCTCAACGTCCCCAAAAACCTCGTTCGCATCACTCGCTGCTTGCGTGCGCAATGGAAGCCTCGGCCATAGCGAGATCTGTCCTCAGCGCGCCCTCATCTTCTCCATCCATCTCTTGGTCCCATCGCCCGTCCGCGCTTGTCGGTCCAAGGAGCAGCAACGGTGGCGGCTCTTCTCGTGCTCTCATTTCCGTCTTCAAACCCGCTGTCGTTTGCTCTCCTGGAGCTCTGGTAGCCGGAGTTGACGCCCGGAGCAGGATGCCTAACTTCCTACTTTCTCCTCGCTGCTCGGCTCCCGATGGCGCTGTGGCGGTGGAGGAGGAAGTGGTTCCAATCGAGAAAAGTTGGCTCCTTTGCTCTTCCTTTCTTTCGTTTTTTTTTTATGTCTTCAATTTTGTAGTCGTGTAGCTTTATCCCTTTGCCTGAAAGAGTTTGTTCTTTGAAAGTTAGCTCCTTTTACCGTGTTCTGCTCACTTTTGCCTTCAATTCCATGGCTTTAGTGGGTTCTTTTGACTAAAGGTTTGATTTTTATTGCCGATCTTGTAGGGTTTCCGGCATTTCCTACTGTTATGGACATCAATCAGATCCGAAATATCTTGCCCCATAGGTAAGTTTGGCACTTCCTCTACTTCTTTTCTGTACATTGTGTGTTCGGACGGAAGGTTGACGATGATACTTAATAATCGGAATGGGAATGCTTTTAGGTTCCCTTTCCTGCTAGTTGATAAGGTGGTGGAGTACACTCCAGGAGTCACGGCAGTTGGTATCAAGAATGTTACGATAAATGATAACTTCTTTCCAGGCCATTTTCCTGAGCGGCCAATAATGCCTGGTGTCCTAATGGTGGAGGTATATGTCACTTCATTCCTGATCGTGTTTGTTCTAACTGCTTTGTTTCCCTTTTCTATTGAAACTGTTGTCCTACTAGATTGAACTCCAAAGTTTCATACTGATGTTGACATGAAAAGTCCAGAAATAATGTATATGTCTATGATCTTATGGGTAATGGAAAAGCCATAAAACCATGATGAAAGTATGCTTTATATGTGGACTATAAATGGTTGCTAGTTGATAGGGTGTTTGTTCTAACTGTTTTGTTTCCCTTTTTCAAGTTTGATTTCTGATCTTAACTGATGTAACATTGGGTTAGTTTAGTCATGAGAATTGGTCTATTAATTTGAAGAAAACTGTGCATTTGATGACAAAAAGAAGCATTATAAATCATTAGCTGTAAGTACAAAAAACAACTTCTAACCTATCTCTGAAATCTGTTTTCTGGACTTTGTAATATTTGAGAAATCTTCTACTTCCCTCAGATAATTCCCTCGCGAAGTCCTTTTCTGTGGACTCTTTCCCACCCAGGATTGGGAAAGGGCCCAAGTGTTGAAGATCCTAGAATCGATTAGAGGATCATAAGATCTTACCTATAGATAGAATATGCAAGATTTAAAATATACCATCTCAATTTTTTCAGAATACACTTCTTTTTTACAAACCCATTACTTCTAACTCTTAATAATAGAAACTCATATATATTATTAGTCCATAGCCATAATGCAACACTGATTTATTTAAATTATAAGTTGAATTTATGTAAGGAACATTCCAAACTACATTTTATAATCATATAACGCATTAATCATGGTCACAATTCCAGATTAATATTCCTACCATAAAATAAAGTTAAATTAAATTTCTGAAGAATATTTGAAGCTTAATTACTAGCAGCATTGGTCAGGTAGGCTTGGAGGAGGATGTTGAATGAGTCGCTGTGATGAATAACTTAGTTCTGTAAAAAAAAAGTTGGGGATTAGGGTGGGTTTGGTGATGGTTGTTTCCTAACATCTAGTTTGATCAGACCCAACTTCTTGCTAAAATGAAGAGCAGCCATTGCCAATCATCTCCCTCGAATTCCAAGAGATGACTTGGCCATGGTATGTAGCACCAACCTAATTTGATATCCTTCTGGCCTTTCCATGGAAGGGTCCTCTCATACTATCAAACTTCGCAAAGAACCATTATGCAAGAATTAAAATACACATGGTGAACAACTAGGGTGCCTCCTGAAATCATGGAACTCTCTACTTTTGGCGAATCACCCATTATCATATCCATCCAGCATGACATGGTTGTTAATTCAAAATATCTTGTATAATTCATCACAACCACAGGCCTTGTGGTTTAGGTTTGTCTTTGTTTCCTCATAGCTAGTTTTATCAATGTCATGTGTGACAACAAATCATTACACACAATTGAAAGTTTAAAAGTTTCATTCAAGAAACTTATTTGATGCCACAGACTTATTATTGAGGAATACTCCCTTGAAAAATAAGGGAAGATTCAACTTTCACCCTATGGACTTCACTTCATTGTTGTCTTAAACTATAAACTTGTTCACTTGACCATACCAAATTACATTTTGACCCTTAAACATTCTTGGGGATTTGTTTTTGTTTCTTTATATGCATATGAAAGCAAAATGCAAATGAATAAAAAAAAGAAAGATCAATTATGAATGACATTAGGGTTTTTTGATAAAGATTTAATGAACATGTCAAGCACTTTCCATGCGAAGCGCATGTTTTACATGTTCATTAAACCCTTGTGAGTAGGTGGGGATATTTCATCTAATTTGAGTTCCAGTCCTACTTGTGAACATGCATCAAATCAAGTGAAATAGTTTGCATCTAATATGGATGGACATGTGTTCTTCAAGCAAATCCAAGAGCATGTTAATGTTGTAACGCCCCAAACCCACACCCCGCCATGTGGCAAAATGTGGACTCGGAGACGCCATGACGATACAATCCTTTGACTAATAATCTGACTATGTGACCAGTCAATAAAAATAACATTTAAGCGGAAGACTTTGATCAGTTAAAAGGAATATCCAATAAAGTAAATGCAGAAGTCTTAAACAATATAATTAGTGTCATAAATCTATTGGCTCTAGAGATTATTACAACATTTTTAAATTCAATTATAATGACACTAAGACCCTGACATGTGCATAACATCAGCATCACGAGCAATCTGTAGTCACCAACACCACCATCTACTACAATACTTAAATGCCTGCATGATTAGTACAGAGGAAATGATATCCCATGAGCAATTACGCCCAGTATGTAAGACACAAGTAGATATGAACATAACGGTAAAAATGATGACAATAAATTCAATACTGATATAAATCAATAGGTGGTGATATGGGTGAGCCAACACTGTAAAGCAATGGCTTCAAAAAAATACAATCCGATAATATCACTTTTTGATTTGTCCTAGTGTGAGACAATATTAATTTGAATAATGATTAAGGGAGGATCCAATCCGATACATTCTTTTTATCAATAAGACTATTCATTGAAGGATGATTCGATAAACCCAAATGGTAAGAGGAAATTCCTAAGAAACAATGGGATAGAGATCCGATAAATAAAAGGATGATAAGAAACAATGACAAGACTGATCAAATTCGGTAAGATAGAAATTCAATATCAATACAATAGAATACTAGTATGATGTGCCCATATGGTGCAAACTATAGGGTGATAAATCAATTTCTATATAGAGTCAAATGACGCTCCAATAATAGGACATTCTTTGAAACAATAAGGCCGATTAGAAAGGAAATGAATTCCAAGGTCAATGGTATAATAATTGAAATCAATCCGGTAAGGCCAAACCATAAATAATAAACCTTTAAAGGTCAACAATAATGATATAGTCTCGATGACATGCTTTGAACAACATGGCCAGACAATAGGGAATTATATTTCAAAGGTCAATAATGCTTTTCACTTTACATCCGATCTGATAAGGCCAATCAATAGGGAGTAGCACCCAAGGTATGATATTATTTCTTTTCTTTAATGATAGAGACAATGAGAAGCACTTGAATAATGGAGACAATATGAAACACTTGTACAATAGAGGGAATATGAGACACTTGTATCACTGTTTCAACATAATCAAAGAGCTTTCGTTATAATATTTTACATCTGATCCGATAAGGCCAATCAATAGGGAGTAACACTCAAGGCCACGATATTTTTTCTTTCCTTTAATGATAAAGACAATGAGAAGCACTTGAATAATGGGGACAATGTGAAGCACTTGTACAATAGAGGGAATATGAGACACTTGTATCACTGTTTCGATATAATTAAAGGGCTTTCGTTACAATATGATGGACGATAAATGATACAAGTCCTATATGATACACTCCCTCTATTATTTTTTCCCAAATCTGTTGGTGACTCATTGTACAAGCAATTCCTAATTTCACAAGAATACAATAGTCTAAGTTATATATAAATGTAGTTAGACTTGTCCCATTAGTGACTTTATGTTCATTCGGAATAGTATAATATAAATCATGTTGGCAGTGGGAATCTATATATAAATTCATCTACATTAAGAATGGTATGAAATAGGAAGAAAAATCAGCATTGCCAATAAGTCACGGGCTGTGACTTCTGTTTCACAGTCGTGACATCAAGTGTCACGGGCCATGACACAGTCATCACGCCTCGTGACCCAATAGGGTCTCTTTAGTTTTTCACAGTCACAGACCGTGACTCATGAGTTACGACCTTGATTGAAAGTTAGTTATGCTCGTCACGATCCATGATGTGGGTATCACAACCATGGCCAAACATGATTTTAGCTCCTTGGTGATCACGGGTCGTAAGTCACCACGCACAACTTAGCGTCACGATCGTGTAGGGTTCACGATCGTGGCTCAGTCATCACGGCCTTAGCCGTATTACGACGATATACGCATACCAGTCACGGACCATGACTAGGGTCTCACGACCGTGACCGTAGCGTCACGGGTCGTGACTATAGTGTCACGATCGTGAACATCGACATAACGACCATGACATTGATATCACGGTCGAAAGCGAACGTTGTTAGCGCCTGGACTAAACGTCACGGGCCGTAACTAGGGTGTCAGGATCGTGAGTTTCGTTATCACGGGACGTGACTCTGGTGTCACGACCATAATGGTACAGGGAATTCTTCTGATTCAAGTCCGATTCGTCTATCCTATTACATTGTTAATATGAGAACCATAAACGAAACAATATAATTTTGGTTAAAAGGGAAGACGTGAAATTTAGGTTTTGAAGCATTCTAATCCAAATTCGAAATAGAATCAATGGCATGATCAAGGATGACATACAATTAGAGAAAAGTACGATCATAATCATGAGAGAAAATATTTAGAGGATTATGAATAATCTTTAGAACCCTAGGACACGAACAACGATATGAAACCAATGTTCAAAGGATTATGAATAATCTTTAGAACCCTAGGACATGATCAACGATACGAAACCTAGATCAACAAGTGATCCGCACAATAAACACTTGTTAGCCCATACGCTTGTGGTCCCGTTCGATCTTTTCCTGTGTTCCCTTGCGGCGATCCCTCTCCTAGGTGTCGCCCTTTCGTTAGTAGTCAATCTTGCCCTCTCCTGGATTGTAGGAAAATATTTGCATAGAGAAAAGAAAAAGGAAAAAGATTTTTCTTTTGATGGAGAGGAAGGAGAAAGAGGGGGAAGAATTAGGGTCGGTTGGGAGAAAAAGAATAAAATTTCTATGAGGAAATATTTATAATCAAAGAGTCCAAGTTTATTGAACTATCTTTAAATTTTTAATTTTTAAATTAATTAGGATTTCGAATTTTAAAATAACTAGGATTCTGATTATTATTTCTTAGTTATGAGGATATCTTTGGAGGGGATAAAATCTAAGGAGATTAAGTTTATGAGAAGATAAAATTTGGGGGTATAAAATCCGAGGAGATAAAATCTGGGAATAACATTTGAGGATGAAATATGGGGAGTTACAATTGTAGTCTTTCTTTTTTTTCAGGAAGTATACAGAATTTCATTTTACTAGTTCCCTCGGGAGAACATTAGTTTATTAGTACATATGGTATACTCTCTAGTTTACAATAGTTTTGGTTTGTTGTCATGAGTCATTATGCTTTGGATATTCGGGTCAAAGAAATAGCTGAAGGTGCATGGTTTCATCGCTTGCTGTTGTATAGCTAAAAGGTAAAGAAGTCAGTGCTCTTTAATCCTTTTGGTAGACCGTTGGTAAGTCTCATTCAATTGTTTGACTGTTCTATTTGATATTTAAGCTATGCCTACTTTTTCTTTGGTTGTTGAAGTACATTGTAGTATAAAATATTTATGGAGTTTCTGTCATCTCTTTGGTGTGGAACGTACTTTTGTACATTGAATTGATGATAAGAAATTTGGTTATCCAGGCACTGGCCCAGGTAGGAGGTATTGTGATGTTGCAGCCCGAAATTGGTGGCTCTCGTGAGAACTTTTTCTTTGCGGGAATCGACAAAGTGAGATTCCGCAAGCCTGTGATCGCAGGGGACACCTTGGTCATGAGGATGACGCTGGTAAAGCTGCAAAAACGATTTGGAATAGCAAAGATGGAAGGGAAGGCTTATGTCGGCGGCGAGGTGGTATGCGAGGGTGAATTTCTGATGGCTACCGGAAGCTCAAGTGAATGATATCTCTCCAAGGCATATGGGGAGAAGCTACAATTTTATCTGGTTCTCATTAGTTTGGTTTTCTTGCCGTCAAGTTTTGGCATAAACTTTCTGTACCTGTTGAGAATCTTGTGTTTTCAGCTGAACCTGATGCTGGTTTGTTAATTTATTTTTGTGTCGGTAGACATCCCAGATCTAAAACCATTTGAAACATTGTCAACATTATCAACTCTCGCACTCTGCATCTCAAGAGATGTGATGTACACATTTCTGATTTCCTCTGATTATTAGATCAATCATTTTGTTTGTGAAAAATTAAGATCAGTAGACAGGACCAAACGAGCAGGTGTTAACCGCTAAATATTCAGTCTTTTTTTTTTGTGTATGTGTACTTTCCAATCTTAAGTATAAAATGCCATAAAATATTGTCATCACCGTCAAATATCTGTCGGTTGCCACGTGCAAGCAAATCAAGTTGTTGAAATAAGGGAAAAAAAATGGATGGGTGAACTACACATGTGAAGTCGATTCATATTTTAAGCTAAAATTTATATCTTTTGGATTTATTGATAAATGAAATGATGAGTTAATATGGAGCAAAATATTTGAAATCAAAATAAGAAAATCTTTTTCATTCATGGAAATAATAAATATGTTATCTATTTAGGTAGATAACATCATATTACTTATCTTATCAATAGTAAGATATCAAATATATGATAGATCTAATATTTTTTCTCTTTTAAAAAATTCGTTACAAAATATCGATTTATCGTTTATTTAAAATTAATAAGATAAATAATATGATATTTCCTAGCACTTTTACTAAATTTTTCGTCCATACACAATTAAATATTGATCTAACAATGAATTCACATGCATACAAATTTTTTTATGAAAAAATCCATGAAAAATTCTTTCTGCCTGATCTTATTTATGCATTTATTTATTTTTTCGTTTTTTTTGTTAAACTGTCGTGCTCAAACCAATGAATAATAAATAAAATGGAACAGCAACGGATGGTGCATTTTAACAGCTTTTGAGTTCCTTTTGACATTAACGATTACAATAAAGCACCAGCTGACAGCAGCAGCTCACTGAGCAAGTTTTAGATTAAAGCAGAAGCAAAGCACATACAAAGCTTCCCACTGCCACCCTCCTCTCACCGCCTCCTCATTCTTCTTCCTGTTGAGCCCCTTCTTGTGTTCTCATAGACAGTGCAAGAGCAAGCGGGAGATGGGACTTGCTAATCTCTGCTTCATTTCTTCCTTCCTTGCCTGGAGCTGCTGCTGCTGCCTCCTCCTCCATCCTGTCAGATCTGATGGTAACTCCTCTCTCATCACATGTAATGTTCCTGAATCAGATAATGTTGCTCTTGGAACAGTACGTTCGCTAGATTTGGGATTTTCTCCTCAAGATCTTGCCACTTTGTGGATTTGACTTTAGATAGATCTGTCATTGCTTGAACTATTTTGGATATTTAAAGCTGGACATTATTGAATTGGGAGTGATTATCGGCCATGGAAACTTTTGTTTTTGTTCCTTTTGTCATATGCAGGCTTTGCATATGGAAGACTGCATCTAATTTGTAGTCTTGAAGATACTGTTCTTAGATTTTGCATGTGTTAAGTTTACTCTTAATTAATTGGTTGAAGGATCAGATTTATTTGTTTTTCATTTTTTCAGATGTCCTTAAGCCATTTATTGTGCAGAAATATTGCCTTCATTCTTGTCTATTTTAACATTGAAATCCAGTCCTAGAGAAAATGAGATATTCCATACATTAAACTTGTTATTTGTTTACCGATGTAGCAATGTAGTAGTAGTCGACTCCAAAATACCAATTGTTGTGATCAAGAATGCTCATCTCTCATTAGAAATCCACTAGAGAGAAAAAAAAGAGCAAAAAAGTATCTCAACCTGTACTTGTCATTCATCATGAGAGTTTTTTTTTCGAGCTTCATCATTATCAACTTACATCTGTGGAATTGTAACTCTGAGCATGTCTTGGATAGCATTCTTTTTTTTACTTCTTGGAAGTCTGTTATGGCGATAACGTTTCTGTTCTTCTAATTGAAGAAAATTTTGTCCTCAACTAACATAAAACTGGCAGAAAATATTGGTCTCTTCAAGTAATTTGCTCATCAATGCTTGCTTTAGACCACCAAGACAAACCTTTCGATAACTTGTGACGACCCGGACCGACATAGTCGACCGTTAGCCGTCACGAGGGATAAAATAGACATAACACTATATCATGTTCAAATAATTGAACGTTGCGGAAACATGATGAGAAATATTCTAACTCTTGAATTTGCCAAAAATTTCGGCAGCATCTCGACGTAAAATGGATAAGTGGCAAAATGCCCATGTATACAACAGTTTATATAACTGGATATAAACATAAAAGGGAATAACTATCCATCAAATGAAATGTCTGTGATCACAGGAGCACGAT
>LTAE01002714.1:0-11801 GCA_001647135.1 Pontederia paniculata | reverse complement strand
GGAGTGCGCGATATGCAAGGAGGAGATGGAGCGCGGGAGGGACGTGTGCGAGATGCCGTGCCGGCACCGCTTCCACTGGGGCTGCGCGCTGGGGTGGCTGGCGAAGAGGAACAGCTGCCCGTGCTGCCGGCACGAGCTGCCGACCGACGACGTGATCGGCGAGATGGGGAGGCTGTGGAGGGCCATGACCAGGATCAGCAAAGCTCACTAGTAGTAATGTTAACGTGGACGTGAGTGGAAGGGAAGGGAAGGGAAGGGAGGTAACAGTGAGATTGACCATTAATGGTGGTTCTTGTTCACTTGTTTGGTTCTGGTTTGTTTGTATACCTTGTTGTGAGTGAGACACTGAGATATATGTCAAAAGAGAGAGTGTGAGTGGTGCATGGTTGTGGGGGATAACATTCATTTTTTTAAGGGCTAATTATAATCAATAATAATATGATCACAAGGATAACTTTCCAAGGATATGTGATGTGAAGGCATTGATTGTAAGACTAGTAATGTTCAGTGAATTATATATAATAAAAGTGAAATATTGCTATTGTTTATAATATCATGTGGTCTTAGATCAAATTACAGCAAGCCACACCATATTCAGAAATATCAACACAACACAATTGCACATGCAAGTATATATGAACCGCCAAGAATATAAAGGACTCTTTTCTTTTTATTGAATCCTCTTTTTAATATCAAAACAAGTAGTAGTATCAGATTGCTCCTAATCCATAGCTTTCGTCATTTTGAGTGTTGCTAGAACCTCCTAAATTTTGTACATAAATCCTTCTGACCCCTCACAATTGCATGCCTAGTAATTTTATCATTTTTTTTTGGATAATTTGGTGATGTGTGTATTAAAAGAATTTTTAAGCGCAAGTTTTAGGATGATTTAGAGTTTTCCATTATTTAAATGGATTGCTGAGATCAGTAGGTGACAAATGTGTTGCAAATCTGTCAAATGTCCCATTAGAGCATTAATTGCCATGAAGTCATTTGAAGAATATACCCTAAGTTGATCTAAATATATAAATATATATATATATATATATAAAGTTTATCAAATGTGAAAAACTCTACATATAATAATATATATAATTTTTTCTTCCATGAGAAATTATACAGAA
Source organism: Pontederia paniculata (assembly GCA_001647135.1). Taxonomy (NCBI): domain Eukaryota; kingdom Viridiplantae; phylum Streptophyta; class Magnoliopsida; order Commelinales; family Pontederiaceae; genus Pontederia; species Pontederia paniculata. The sequence goes on along the minus strand of LTAE01002714.1, from coordinate 10,677 downwards.
TCAGGATATATATTTATATAACTCAGAATGCATCTTTGGCTATTGTCCTAATCCTTCTTCAATAATTCGTTGAAGAGAAGGCATATAATAAATTAATAAATAATTCACATGTTGAAGATTCACTTTCATTAAGCATTTATTTATATAAATTAAACTAAAGTTCCCTCATTTCAACAATGGGTCCATAGCTCAGTGGTAGAGCAATTGACTGCAGATCAATAGGTCACCGGTTCGAACCCGGTTGGGCCCTATTTTTTTCAATGTTATTATTTGTGTACATTTTTTTCCCAATTTTGTACTGATTTAATTTTAATTTTTCGCATTGCCAGATTAATTTTTTTTACTGTCATTTGCATTGCCATATATCATTTAAACCTTCATCGGTAACATTAATTTTTTTTCCCAATTTTGTACCGATTTAATTTTAATTTTTCGCATTGCTAGAGTAAATCATTTAAACTCTTCATCTAAAAATTAAATTAAATTATTACAACAATGGGTCCATAGCTCAGTGGTAGAGCAATTGACTGCAGATCAATAAGTCACCAACCAAGTTGGTTGGCACAGATGGCTAGCGGATCTGTGCCCCGGGTTGAGAGACCGGGAGCTAGTAGCCCCGAGTTCGAGCCCCGGAGTCGCCAAATTGGCCAGGATTACCCCCTTTACCGCTCGCGTCCGAACACCGGATTAGTCGGGTGCTAGTAGCCCTGGACACCGGTGGGTTATGCACCGAAAAAAAAAAAAAAATAAGTCACCGGTTCGAACCCGGTTGGGCCCTATTTTCCTATGTTATTATACATTTTTTTTTCCCAATTTTGTACGGATTAAATTCTAAATTTTTGCATCGCCAGAGCAAATTTTTTACCGTCTTTTGCATTGCCTTATATCATTTAAACCCTTCATCGAAAAAATGCTACTCATTGCCTCACAAAATGGTATAGTTTCTAAGACTCGGACAGATCCTGATAGCCTTTTTATTTATACACTAATATACAGACATCAACTTTTTTACATTGCCAGACCCCACAAAATGGATGGTTGCCCTGACTTCTAACACTCTGAAACATCATGAAGAATTTTAAAAGAACATGGAAAAAGTGAGGCCAATTCTCATGTCATGACTTCAAGAGCCTGTCTGGTCTGTCCAAGTACGTTGAACACAGTTGCTGCAATGTGAGATGGTGTCAGGCCAGCCTCCTCTAACTGATAATCCGGCGATCCGTGATCGATATATCGGTCCGGAAGGACTATCGGCCGCCACTGCCAGAGAAAATTGGTAAAGAACAGTCAGCGATCATGCATCAATTCATACAACTACGATGGTATAAGATGTCTTTCAAGTCAGCTTACCTTCAGTTTGCCATCAAGTAGTCCGTCTAGAGCCAAGAACTGGATGACATGAGAACCAAATCCACCAATGGATCCTTCTTCAACTGTGATAAGCACCTCATGAGATTTGGCTAAGCTTCTAACGAGAGCATGGTCTAATGGCTTGCAGAACCGTGCATCAGCCACTGTGACTCTGAGACCATGCTTGTCTACAAGGGAAGCTGCAGCTAAACAGCTCTGAACAGCTGTTCCATATCCAAGGAGAGCGACTCGCTCACCCTCAATCAGCAGCCTGCCTTTTCCGACCTGTATATGCATGCAATGCAAACTGTTTAGATGCATGCACTCATGTTGTATGACACTGAAGGAAAGAGAGTTATGTGATCTTCAGAAGAAGTACCTCAATTGGAATGCCCTTGTTACCAGGAGGCAGGGGCACTCCAATGCCATTTCCTCTGGGATAGCGGAAGCACGACGGGCGGTCATCGATAGCTGCTGCGGTCGCGACCATGTGAAACAATTCTGCTTCATCTGAAGGAGCCATGACCACCATATTTGGCAGGCACGCCATGTATGTGACATCGAATGCTCCGGAATGAGTAGGTCCATCAGCTCCAACTAGTCCTGCTCGGTCCATTGCAAATCTCACTGGGAGTTTCTGCAAGTCTACATCATGTATCACCTGCACCACACATCAAATACAATTTAGATATTATTGCAGTACTGTGAATTTATTCTCTCAAGATCTTCCGTAAGATTTATACTTTCGAATGCAAATACTCAGATGTAAATACATGGGAAAAGGCTTTCTACATATGAAATCTCAAAATGTGAGCTTCAGAATCAAAGAAGCTGTATATCCTGATTGTACTATTTTCTAACAGTTGAACTTAAAATCAGCTCTTGCCAAGAAGAAACAAAACCTTCAAAGAACCATAAAAATAAGGATGTCATTTAGTAAAGATACTAAGAAATTGCAGTAATGCACCTATTAGCAGGCCATGTTGTGACTTAAAGAACAGAGAAAAAAGAATATCATTAACAGCTTGACAGAACTATAACATTCTATGCTAATGAATAATCTGAAACAGAAGTGCAATGAAGATGATATCTTACCTGGTCGTAAGCCCGTTGTAGGAAAGATGAATAGATTGCGCAGAAGGGTTTAATACCTTCACAAGCTAGTCCGGCTGCAAAAGTGACAGCATGCTGTTCAGCTATCCCTACATCGAAGCACCGGTTTGGAAAGCGGCGAAGAAAATAATTTAGTCCAGTTCCTCCTCCCATGGCTGCATGAATTGCAACAATGTCTTTGTCCGCCTCTGCCTCGGCAACCAAAGCCTCAGCAAAGTAGTTGGTATAAGACTGAGTTTTAGAGCTTGATTTAAACTGTTTCCCTGTTGCCGGATCAAATTTGGTGACACCTGTAAACATCAAAGCATCTCAGTGTAAATAAACATTTCTCTTTCAGATAAGTCATGCTAGATTATCTATCATTGTTGTTTTAGTTTATTTTTTGTTCATAGACTTCATTAATGAATCTTAGGACTTACCATGATACTTGTCGGCAGCTCTCTCTGCATAAGGATATCCCCGTCCTTTCTCTGTTACAACATGAATAAGAACTGGCCCTGTGGTCCTTGTACTCTTAACCTCCTTAAGAATGGTGACCAAGTCATCAATGTTGTGGCCATCAACTGGGCCTATGTAGTACAGTCCAAGCTCTTCAAATAAGGATGAGCCTGATCCACTAATCATTCCTCGAGCATATTCATCAACTTTGGCAGCTATTTCATGCATGGATCCACCAATCTGCTTTGTAACTCCCTGAACAATTTCAAGAAATGGCATCAGGTCCATGCTCTTGACAAGCAAATTAATCTAAATTGGCCTCATTAATTCTTCTTCGACATGTTTTGTCATAACCGTTAATATGTGAAATAATTTAGTATCATCTTCCACTGTCTTCCTGTACAAGATCCAATTGTGCTACTGATTTAAACATATGTTGCCTTGCTTGCTGAAATTTAATTGACAAATGATGGCTTGAATTGTAGAGCAGCGAAAAGATCTAATCGACAATCTATGTAATGGTTTCACAAATGAAAATTATGAAGATCCTGATGTCCAACAAAAAGATCAGATATTTATGAATCATAAATGCTTCTTGATATCTAACATTTAATGATCAATATATTCTGCATCTACAAGAATTTTGGGATCAAATATATCTACAAGATTGTAGCCTGATGGTCTTGGATTTTGGTTAAAACTGACAAGTAAAACAGCAAGGCAAGGCAAGAAAGAACACAGTTATGATGTTCCGAAGTCGATGATTCTGACCTTGGCCACCTCCCTCAGCTCTCTTAATGGCCTACTAGACTGCAATCTACTAAGTGCACTGCTTAAAGCTCCAACTGGTGGAGCAGGCCCATCGAGAGTAGCAGTGGGCAGAGAAACCTGCTTATTGTCATTCAGTATGACAATCATATCCGAGTCAAGATACCCGGCATTGTTCATAGCTTCATATGCTTGTCCAGCAGTCATGGCCCCATCACCTATAACAGCTATAACATTGTTCTTTCTACCCTTCAGATCCCTTCCTACTGCCATCCCTGCTCAAAACATATAGTAAAATAATATTACACATAAATTATATAATCGTATCTATTTTTTTTTATTTGAGTTAGAGTTCAAGCAAGTGACAGAAAATTATTGTCATTACTAAATATTCAAAGATAGTCCATGATCAGAGTGAAAAAAAAACATTAATACATACCGAGAGCAGCAGAAATGCTGGTTGAACTATGGCCTGTACCAAAGCTGTCATGCTCGCTTTCAGAACGTTTAGTAAATCCAGATAAGCCATTGGTTTGTCTTAATGTCGGCATCTTGTCTCTCCTTCCTGTTAAAATCTTGTGTGGATATGACTGCAAAGGCACGAATCACCGAAATTCTCAGCGAAAAGGACAAGAATTGGATACTTTGTGCTCATGTTAGTAAATAACAAAATGCATTGTTTACTTCTATGGAGAAGTCTACCAATTAACACCGAGATATATTAAAGTACAATGAAAAGTTATACTTTTGATTCAACATATAGTTGAAAAATTGTGGTTTAATTGTTCACTTCATTATCTACGTGATGTAATTGAGAGAAATTGTTATTGTGACTTAAAATATTATATCTTGTACTCAAAATTAAAAAAAAAGTTGAGAGAAAAAAAAAGAGAATCTATGATGGTAGCGGAGGGCTTGGGCCATTAGGCCCAATCCCGTAGCCCGACACTGATTCCCATAGGGGGTGCAGGGGTGAAACTCCCTCGGTATGAACTCTTATAAATATGGGTTAGGCTTTTATGATATACTCTCTTCTTCTGACATAGTAAAAACTCTTTGGTGGCGACCTCCTTTGCTCATGGATGTTTCTCTTGTTCATATTGATCAAGAGGGTTTTACCACGTTAAAAATTTGTGTGTCAATCTTTTTTTTTAGTTTTATTCGTTGTTTTGATTCTTGGTTGATCCCTCGCCCTATATATTCCCAACAAAAATAAATATATCAAAGGAGAACAAACCTGGTGTCCGACATCCCAGAGAATCTTGTCTTGGGGGGTGTTGAAGACATAGTGGAGAGCAACAGTGAGCTCAACCACCCCAAGGCTTGAACCAAGGTGACCTCCAGTTTTCGAGACATTGAAGATGACATCCGAACGTAGCTCGTCTGCAAGTTGCTTAAGCTCCTGAATCAACAAACAAATGAGAAGCAATCTCAGTCTCTATCCTTATTCTTTAATAAAGGTTCCCATGTTAACATTTCAGAGAACATGTGTAGGGAAAGGTACCTTGACAGAAAGATTCTTAATATGGATGGGGTAATTGACGGTGTCCAGGAGTGGTGTCGGTGGCCTCTGAGAATGGTACTCTCCTTGCTCTGATAGTGATGCACAGACGAATGCCCTTCTCCTTTGCTGCAAAATTCATGGCATCAAACACATAAACATCAAATTTGCCAAACTCAACAAGAATTTTTATGCTACTCCTACACAAATTAATCACTAGGAAGCAATTTTCCAAATTCAAAGCTACTTCTTGACTGCAACAATCAAGAACGAAGTTTCAGTCTTGTTTAGCGAAAGTTAGAGTTTCCACATTTTGAGCTGTTTACTAATCAAGAAGCTGAACAGTGACGACAACATGCATCTATCAAAAGCCCAAGCAAGGAAATGACCAATCTTGACGCTAAGCAGCCAAGCGGATGTACTGAAACGAGCAAAAAGGAAGCAGCATGAGCTCAAGAAACCAACTTTTCGAATCCTGTGCTGTTGCTGCGCACACAGGAGCTCCGTCGCTCCGAGGAAGTGCTGGACGGGGAGAGAGGTGGCCTTCTGGGAGTCAGAGGCCGCAGCATTGGCCAAATGGCAAGGGAGGGAGAATGCAGAGAGGGCCATGGGAAGGAATCCCACAAGCTCTGTCTGCAAAAATGGAGCTCAGGTGGAGAGAGAGAGACAGAGAAAGAGAGCACTGCGCTGCTGACGGGGAGAGAAAACAAGGAGCTAATTTGTGGCAAATGAAAGTGAGGGGTTGCTATCGCTTGTTACAATAGTAGGAGAGAGAAAGAGCTTGAGACCACTGTATGGAGCTTTGTGTGGCTGTCATTCACTTCTGCAACGTTAGAGCTCCACTGTCCACAACTCTCTCTCTCTCTCTCTCTCTCTCTCTCTCTCTCCTGTGCTGCTGTTGCTGCTGCTCTTCTCTGTTTGGACTGAGGTAGGAGGCGATAGGGGTCATCTGCATTCTCATTGGTCCAAGCTGTTTAGATATCGCCAATGGATAAAATGCGTCCCATAATAAAATTTCACGTAACTCAATTCTAAAAAATATATTTAACTATTGAGAAACTATTATTAGTTTTTTAGTGTTCTAATTTTAATTGTTCCACTGAATTATTCAAGGTTTATTGACCTTCAAATAAATAAACCAAAAAAAAAACAGATATGAGGCAAACTGATTTTTTTAGATATGTATGCTATATTTGATATGGCATTTGATTAGTTGTTTTCGTCATGAAAATTGAATTGTGATGGGTACAAAATTGTTTGATGTTATATTATTTCCAATATCAATAAATGATTGCTATGCTCATCTATCTTTCTAAAGATTTTCCAGAGTTGTTTCATGAAGAACCCTTCATGAACTAATGTTTTTCTTTCATTTTGTATTTAATTTTTGTAATTAGATTATTTTTTCTTCAGGAAAAAAAGAATTATGATTATTCGAATGATAATCAACATCATGGATCAGTAAACTAATAAATGATTGGTGAGAATTATTTTCCCTTTTAACATTATGAAACTAGCAAAGAAATATACATAGAAAATCATAAAACAGATTGAGGCCAGGGGCGGACCCACATATAAGGTAGAGGGGTCTCAGTCCTCCTCAACTTTTCGATATAGAAAGTATATATATGTATATACTAGTAGATATAATTAATATATAAAATAAATGTTAAAATAGAGCAAGATTATCTAATTGGTGTATTAGTTAGGGGGTTTTGATTATTACCTAAAGGTATAGAGTTCAATCCTTAGCTCCTCCCAATTTTTTTATTTTATTTTTACATGTATTGGCTCCCCTAACTTTTCGTTCTGGTTCGTCCGTGATTGACATAGAAAATCATTAATAAGAATGAGGCCAGGAAATATCCAAAAACAATTGAGGCTACAGCTACAAATAATTAAAATAGTGTACTGCTTCATTTTAATGCATCCCTCAATTTTTTTTAGAGTTCATTATTATGAGTTTTATTAACAAATTGTTACTAGTGAAAACAATCATGACCCTAAAATTAACATCTAAAAGTGCATCGGACGGCTTAGAAGTGCTAAGAAGTTGGAGGGTGGTGACACGTGCATAATTACATCATTCAAAGGAAAAAATATTAGTGAGGGAGTTTAATTGATAAGCGAGTTGATTTAAGAGTAAAAATGAAAAGGCATTAGTCTCAAACTAAAATTTTAAAGATACAATTAAGATATTTAATGTTCTATATTAACGATTGAAAAACATGTCACCTTCAATCACTCTTAAGAAAAAGAAAAAAACAAGAATGACCAGAAAAGAAAATTAATGGTTAGTTTAAGTAATGATGATTTAAACTTTGATAGGAAAAAGTTTAGACAATTAATAAAAAATATATAATTATTGACATGATCATTAACCTATCTCGAAGGAACCGTTTGACATAAAACAATTCAGATAAATTATTGATAATTTCGTTTAAAATATTCATAATTGACCACATTACCATGTTTAATTATAATATTATCAATAATTTTTACTTCTCTAATAATTTAGATTACTACATTATTAATAATCAAGATAATACTCGTAGGAGTTCTTTTTATATTATCAATAGAATGATATACATTTCGACAAAATTGTCTATCAAACTTAACTTTTAAAATATTCAGACATATTGTTTAACATCATGTTTTTTATTTCTTAAAATTATTTTATGGATGATTAATAATATAAAATTCATATATTTTGTCCAATCTCTTTTTTTTTCTTTTTATCTGTTTGGTTATATAAAATAATATATTAATAAAGTTCAAAAATTTAAGACATTTCAATATTTTTTTATTTAATAATTAAATTATAATTTATATGATTAATACTTATAAAATACTATAATATGATATTATCAATAACTTATCAAACAGTAATATATTTTAATAAGTATTTAAAATTATTTATTAATAAAAATGAGAATTCGTCAAAATGGTCCTTCGGTGATTCCTTTCTTTGGATATAAGAGTTAACCCTTGGAAAAATGTAATGAGATGAGGCACAAAACATTCTGGCCCATTAATTATTTATATCATTTTGCAGCTTTCTTTTTCATGATTCGAGATGTTAATTTTTTCTTTAAAAAAATATATTTTGAACATTGTCCATTTTTTTTCATAAAAGATAATGCATATTTTTCTAATGAAATCAATTCGAACGGATTGCACATTTGATACGTGTAGCTCGAATTTGCTGCATACATGCACTTGAACTCCATTCCACCGGGTGATGAATGCAATGTCATGCTGATGTAGTCTCCCTCCATTTGCGGAGGAAATAATGGTAGGTAGTGGAATTATGTATTGGATGACTTGCTTACACGTACCTACATGTACTAATTATTTTTAATGGTTCTCTATTCTATTTCTATTATGAAATTATTTATAAGTGTTTCTAATTTTTTTGGATTACCCCTGCAGAACCCCGGTTTTTAGAGCTACTAGCACCTGACTAATCCGAAGTCGAGTATAAGAGCAGAACGGTATTCCTCTGGCCAAATTTGACGTTTTCGAAACTCGAACTCGGGGCTACTAGCTCCCGGTCCCTCAACTCGGGACACATCCCTGCTAATCAGATGTGTCAACCAAACTTGATTTATAAGTGTTTCTAATTTGACAGTGAATATGATATGTTATTATGATCGAAATCTAATGTACTCAAGCTTATTCTGCCGAATAAATATTAATGACATATGGTTATTATTTTATTCATTTATATTTCCTAGGCTTCCTCTAATATTTTGTTCTGGCTCTATGACAAAAAGAACGATATATATGTATATATATAAAAAAATTAAGAATATAAAAGTAATATACTTTATGTTTTAAAATTTTAATATTGTTCGTTTGAATTAAAAGAGATATCTTGTTCTTATCCATGTATCATGTTCATCTTAATATAATCAATGAATTGCAAGGGGGTCAAATTTATTAATATATTCTATTAATGTATGCACGGCTCTATATATATATATATGTAATCATACTAATAAAAAAAATATGTGGCTGCTGGGATTCGAGCCCAGGTCTCTACGGCCACAACGTAGAATTCTTACCACTAAACTACAGCCACATTTGTTGTCCATTTGCTCGGAAGTTTTTATTAAATTACATTTAATTAAAGCTTTATGGTCATAAAAAGTTTAAAAAATAATTTCAAACATAAGCGATTTCCTATTTATTTACTTGTGAAATAGCATGAAAGTATCATATATCAATGTATAAATGATAAATAAAAAAGAAACAAAAATGAGAAAAGAGATTGGCAAAAAAAGTTAAAAAATATATATTTCATGAATTTTCTCAACATGCGTACATGAGTAAGAAAAAGAGAATGCATGCTTATGGATTTAATATGAAGGTATTATCTATTTAAAAGAGAAAAAAATATATTTAATATATATATTTAATATTTTATGATTGATAAGATAAATAGTATGGTGTTATTAATTTTTTTGGCTCCCTAAATAAATAAATAATTTATTAGGATGCTTTTATAATTTCATTAAGCTGCATGCCATTATTAATGCACTTTCCATTTCCCAAAATATTGTGACACAATTATATTTCTTCGGCTAGTTATGAATATTCTAATAATTTAACTTTTCACATTTGGCTTTCCGAACTTAGAAATATGGGATATTTAACATGCTTTGAAATGCTTCAGAAAAAATATGGGATATTTAACACATTTCTTTTATACTGGTGGATGAGAAAAAAATTTAAAAACTAAGAAGAAAACTAACACTACAAGAAAACTGTAATTTTCTGTCCGAAATTTTTGAGGGAATTAATTCCCTCAGAAATATTTTGTTCTGAGGGTGATAAACCCCGTCAGAAATTTTCTGACGGGGCAAAAACACCCGTCAGAAAATTTCTGACGGGGTAAAGCGCCCGTCAGAAATTTCTGACGGGGCAAAACACCCGTCAGAAAATTTCTGACGGGATAAAGCACCCGTCAGAAATTTCTGACGGGGCCAGTTACCCTTCTGACGGGTCCTTGCCCCGTCAGAAGTTTCTGACGGGTGCCAAACACCCGTCAGAAACCATCATCCCGTGACAAGTCACGGGATGAAGTTCACGGGGCGGGTCCCCCATGAACTTTACCACGTGACAAGTCACGGGGCAAAGTATTCTGACGGGTTGCACAACCCGTCAGAAAGTTTTCCGACGGGGTTGTGCAACCCGTCAGAAATTTCTGATGGGTTTGTCGCCACCCGTCAGAAATAGTCTGACACAGCAGTACCCCGTCACGTCTCTTCCATTCGCCCGTGACGAAGACAATTATTTTTTTTTCTGACGGAGATTTTCCCTCAGAAATTCCGTCAGAACTCGCCCAATAAATCTTCCTCCCGCCCTCTTTTTCTCTCTTCCTGCTCATGATTTCGGTGCGCTTCTTCCTTCTTCTTCTCCGATCCGGCGGTGATCTCCTTCTCCGAGGTCTTCTTCGTTCCTCCGGCGGTGATCTTTCTTCATTTCGACTAAAAAAAGGTACT